>JAHKKF010492754.1:0-21110 GCA_019740295.1 Labeo calbasu
TTTTATTTTATTTTAGGGATTATTATAGGTCTTAAAACACAAAGAATGTATTTATTTTATTTTATTTTATTTTATTTTACAATACAATTTAATTCAAATTATTTCTTTAATATATAAAGCAAATTAACTAATCCAAACCAAACTGCAACTCTACAAAAAAATAGGAACTAGCATTATTAGTGTTTGTACCTTTAAGAATGTCTCTAACCACTTCCAAAGGGAGATTTTGTCAGATTTAGTTTAGTTAAGTAATGCACACACGTGTGTGTGTGTGTGTGTGTGTGTGTGTGAGAGAGAGAGAGAGAGAGAGAGAGAGAGAGGGCTGACAGCTCTTTTTCAGATGTGCTGTAATGGCTTGCTGTTAATGCTGAGTGAAGGAAAGATGAAACGTGTCAAATTAATAGGAACCTTTTAATATGGATGAAAAGTGTGTGTGTGTCTGCATGTGTGTGTGTGTGTATGAAAGTGTTCTCAGTGAAGGACGGTCGTATCACTACAGGGAGTCTGTGTAAATTGTCCTCAAGCCAACCTTTGCCTTCTGTCACACACACACAGATATATATATATATACATATAGAACTAGCAGAATATCTAGGAATACTGGTTAACTTATGATGCTATTAAGCTTTGAACCTGTCACACACACACATCCTCTATGGCTGGTTTCTGGGTCAGCAGCCCTTATAGTATTGCACTGAATGATCTTTGGAGAGGAAGAACTAGTGGAACACTATACGTCACTATACAGGATCAGAGTCGTGTGCTGGATTGTCTTACGGCCGCTGATACCCTTATTAAATGACACCACTTTTAATCCCACACACATCTTTGCGCATTCACACACACGTATACAGGTCACACAGACTACGGTACACCCACGTTCTTTCATATGGCCGCCAATAGTGCGTCAGTATGTCATTCAGCAATGTATGAAGTATTGAAACAGACTACATGACTAGGTTTTCACTAGGTGCATTATCTGTGTCAGGTGGGTATGGTTATGAGCCCATGCCAGTTTTCACAAAATCTACAGATGTTGGGTGATAAGTGAACCTGACTGATTTATCCTGGTCTTTCATCTCAGTAGTAACCATTAATAATATAAATGTTTGTGCATGTGTGCAGGCCCAGGAAAGGACCAGGAGGAACTAAGGAGGAAGGTGGAGAATGGCGTGAGGGAACTGTGGTATTTCGTACGCAGTGAATTGAAGAAAGTAGCACAGGTGGAGGCTGCAGCACTACAGAAACATGTGGACACACTCCTGCAGGACCTTGGACACCAGCAGAGGTTACACACACACATTCAGTACATCAGAAATACACTCATATAGACATTTCTCTTTCTAAACATAAAAATTCATGACAAATACCTTAACTGAATTAAAAAATTAAAATCATTTCTCGGTCTGAACCATTGTGGGTAATAAAATGAACATCAAATGCAACAGTAGATGTAAAAAAAAAAAAAAAAAAAGTTATGGAGATATCATAATATAAACAGTTTGCTAGGATGCTATTAAAATGATTAGTCGGTCCCTATACAACTCTCATCAAATCTGCATTAGACCAATAACTGAAATTCACTTCAGGGGCTTTTCACCACAAATTAAATATCTAAGCCCTCAAAACATTTTATTTTACAAGAAAAGAGATGAATAACTGTTTAATACTATTGAAACCCAGCGTAGAGGAGAAATGCATATTAAAATGCACATATATATCAGACTTTACATTGTTTATTTTGTGCAAGCTCATTTTCACTTGTTCATGTGTTGTATTTTATTAAAGGGGGGAAAATATTCTCTCCATCTCTAATCTCCTTCTAAACAGCTGTAATCTCATGTGGCAGTAATGCCATTACTGAGGTTTAATGGGTCTGTATGTTTAGATCAGTGCGTTTGCTCGCACTTCAGAAAAAAGACGTCTGTGAAATGCTGAACAGCCGCTAAAAAACAAAGTCATTACTAGGGCGGTTTTAATTGTATTGTGGATGATTAGTAGTGCATAGGTCAGGCCGACTTTTAGTTTGTGACTGTAAAACTAATTTAATATTATTTCTTTACAAAATACTCTGTAATTAGCCATAATGATACGGTTTAATTAGCAGAAACAGTGTGATGCTGATGTTTTGAGCTGTGTTTTACAGTGCTCTTTTTTGTGATCTTCAGGTCCATCATGACAGACCTGTATCATCTGAGCCAGGCAGACGGTGCTGGAGATTGGAGAGAGAAGGAAGCTAAAGAACTGTCTGACCTTGTACAGAACAGAATCACATACCTACAGGTATACCACATACACACACATTTCCTTTTTCTTTTTTTCTTTCATTATGGTTTCATTATGACATTTTCATTCATTTGACCTCTGACTTTAGCCAGAGTAGATGGAATTAGTGACTGAGATTTTGATTCAGCCCCATAATCTTTTGACTCATATTGGCTAAAAGATTAAATTTAGATTTGTGAACAGATTCACTTAGTGCATCAAAAGTTAAAGAATTTGTAAAAATGACCCTGTTTAAAAGTTTACATACACTTGATAGAATACTGTGTTGTTATCCACAGCTGTGTTTTTTTTTTTTTGTTTAGTGATAGTTGTTCATGAGTCTCGTGTTTGTTCTGAACAGTTAAACTTCCTACTGTTCTTCAGAAAAAGCCTTCAGATCCCACAAATTCTTTGGTTTTTCAGCATTTTTGTGTATTTGAACCCTTTCCAACAATGACTGTATGATTTTGAGATCCACCTTTTCACACTGAGGACAACTAAGAGACTCATATGCAACTATTACAGAAGGTTCAAACGCTCACTGATGCTGCAGAAGGAAAACTGATGCATTGAGAGCCAGAGGGTGAAAACTTTTGAACAGAATGAAGATGTGTGCATTTTTCTTATTTTGTCTAAATATAATATTTTTTTCATTTAGTATTTCTCTTCAGAAGCTACAGAAGATACTTACATGTTTCCCAGAAGACAAAAGAAGTTAAATTTCCCCAATCTTCAAATTCCAAAAGTTTTCACCCCCCGGCTCCTAATGCATGGTGTTTCTGTTAGTGCTAAGTAAAAAATAACATGCATTTTGTTAAAATAATTAACATTTTGCAGATTCTACAAGGTGTATGTAAACTTTTGACCTCAACTGCCTATTAATCTTTTTCTTTATGAATGTACATTTCATTACAAAATGAATCCAGTGTATACATTTGAGAAATTTGCCATTGGCTCATATGAATATTGGGGTCTCCCTCCATGTCTAAACCATTTTAGCTTTACTTCCGACCTTCAAATCTCGGTTTTGACTGCATGTTTTTTTTGTTTTTCAAATGAAATATGGCTTCTGTTGTGAATCTGGTCTATGGCTAAGCAGGATTACATTCACTCACCCTCCTCCTTCCCTTTTCCCATATATCAATGAGAGGGGTGATTATATTGCAGTTGGCGGGACAGCCGTATATTGTCCCTCTCTCTGAGATGGGATGGGGCGGTTGTTTTGCGCTGACTCCACACTGGAGACTAAACTGACATTCAGCTGCAACACAATGCAGTGCCACGCACAAGCACACAGGCTGTAATCAGTAGAGCTCAGCTTGATTCTGTGTGTTTAACCCGCAGCCTGAACGGCTCCTGCAGAAAGACTATAAACCGCCATCATGTGCTGAAGTTACGGTTGGAATGTCAACAGAACTTTGTGGCTTTAAACAACTGATGCTTTCACCTGATAATCTCCATTTGTAACTGCATATTTATCTTTGTTTCATAAAGCAATGGTATGAACTAAAAAGGGGTCACACGTCTGCAGTGCCAAGCGCAAATAATAAAATACAGCTATGTAATAGGAGAACAAAATAAATAGGCTTATCTTTTTAATTAATAGACTTAGTTATTAATAGGCTTTCAATATCATTTACTTTAAAGCTCAAGGCCATACCTCCAGTCAAACTCTACAGTAGCTGCAAATTCATTTTTCATTCAAGTCATTTAGTAGAAGCTAGCCAAATGAAATAAATGCCAAAATGGACTTTACTCGTTCACAAAAATATTAAATATGGGTTTAGGTGCAGTTAGAATTCGAATGGTTTGACTTTGTGCCAACCACAATGTCTTTTCTGTGGTAAATTATTGTTACAAAATAAATAGCCTGTTTATTACTTGACGCTGTTGTGTACTGTAAATACAGACTAATGTTCAAAGGTTTGGGGTCTGTAAGTTAAGAGTCAGGATTCCTACACAGTATGGAAAAGTATGGAATTTGATTTTAGTAATTTCTAGTTTTGCATAAGTATGGAAAAATAAAACAGATTATGGGGAAAAAATGCATTTCATTTGTTTTCTAAAATATATGATTGAGAATTTCTAAAAATAAGGTTATCATACAAGCAGAGTGTTTTTACTTGAAAATGTGAAAACATATCAAACATAATTTTCAACTGAGAACACAGTTATTTTAAATTTATATTTCACAATATCACTATTATTTACTGAGTTTTTAATAAAATAAATGCATCCTTGGTTAGCATGAGAGACTTGAAAATACAAAACATCATACTGACAAAATTTTAATTATGTGTATACACACACACGCAGACATATATATACATACATACATATTTATTTCAGTGATTAAAAGCAATTTAAAACAAGTATATCAATTATTTATTAATTCCTCCCCAACATTCGATTTATTTGATCAAAAATGCAAAAAAAAAAAAATATATATATATATATATATATATTATGAAATATTACTGCAATTTAAAATAACAGTTTTCTATTTTGATATGCTTTAAAATATATTTTTTCCAGTGATGCAGAGCTGAATTTTGGTCATTACTCCAGTCTTCAGTGTCACATGATCCTTCAGAAATCATTCTAACATGCTGATTTATTATCAGTGTTGGAAATAGTTTTGCTGCTTAATATTTTTTTGGAACCTGTGATATTTTTTTCAGGATTTTTTGATTAATAAAAAGTTAAAAAAGAACAGTACTGAATCAAAATAGAAATCCTTTCTAAAAATATAAGTCTTTACTATCACTTTTCTATCAATTTAACACATCCTTGCTGAATAAAAGTATTAATTTCATTCAAAGAAAGAAAGAAAAAAGAAAGAAGAAAATAACTTTGAACAGTAGTATATATTGTTACAAAACATTTCTGTTTTGAATAAATACTATTCTTTTTAACGTTTTATTCATCAAAGAATCCTTAAAAAGTATCACGGATTCCAAAAAAATATTAAGCGTCACAACTGTTTCCAACATTGATAATAAATCAGCATATTACAATGATTTCTGAAGGAACATGTGACACTTAAGACTGGAGTAATGATGCTGAAAATTCAGCTTTGCATCACAGGAATACATTCTATTTTAAAGTATATTAAAATAGAAAACAGAAGTTTTAAATTGCAATAATATTTCACAATATTACAGTTTTTTTCTCTATATTTAATCAAATAAACACCGTCTTGATGAGCAGAAAAGACTTCTTTAAAAAACATTAAAAATCTTGCAGCAGTGTGCATATATACATAAGAAGCCTTACTGATGGGTCAAAGGTTGGAAAACACTGCTCACTGCTCAAACCTACTCATTTGGCCTAGGGGCAAAGTTTTATGCTACTAGAACTATGTTAACTTTGACTAATAGCGTTGTGTCAATGCTCTCCATCAGAGAGACAGGTTGGAGCGGTAATGAGAGCTGGAGTGTGATTAAAGTGATGGAGTGTATTTTACTTTGTGTGTGAGAGACAGACAGGTTGATAACAAAGAAGCCATGTCTCTTATGAAAAATGACAGTCCTGTGTCTGTCTCACTACACTGCTGTCATCCATCTCTTATCTACAATGCTCTCTCTCTTGCTCCTTTCTTTCTCTCTACTCCAGTCATTCGCCTCTCTATTGTCTCAGTACGAGAGAAACAGCGATAGATAGACGGACCATTTTCCATCTTGTTTGTTTCATCTTCTTTCTTTCATCCAGCCAAGATCATTCAGGCATTATATTCTTCTAGTGTTAGGGCCAAATTTATCATTTCCTCCAGCACATGCTAAAAATATTTCCATGCTTGAGATGACTGGAGAGTTTCAAAAAACTGTTTTTCGTATTCTATCATAACTTTTATCACACTGGTGGTCTAGAAACAACCGCTCCACAAACAGCACAGAACAGAAGTCACACTTGAGCTGTCAAATGCAAATTCACGTGGTGTTCTTGACATCTAGCAGATCAAGGAACCTGTCGAACTATAAAAAATGCCATATACTGCAGCCTCAGACAGTTTTAAGTATGCTTTCTTTGTCTAAAAGTGTCCACTGTGTGTGTAGAAAGCCCTTCAGTTCTCTCTCTCTCTCTACTGATCTGTATCTGCAGAACCCTCAGGACTGCAGCAAGGCTCGCAAGCTGGTGTGTAACATCAATAAGGGTTGTGGTTACGGCTGCCAGCTGCATCATGTGGTCTACTGCTTCATGATTGCCTATGGCACACAGCGCACACTCATACTGGAGTCGCAGAACTGGCGCTATGCCACCGGCGGATGGGAGACTGTCTTTAAACCGGTCAGCGAGACTTGCACTGACCGCACGGGGGCCTCCACTGGACACTGGTCTGGTCAGTAACACACATGCACCTCAAATTACACTGAACACATAAACAACACAACATACTGTACAAGGTTAAAAAAATGTAACTAAATCGCATTATTTATTTAAATGATTAATTATTGTTTGCTCAAATAGGCCATATTATTCATTTTTATAGCATTTATAACTCCACTTATAGTGTGTTTTTTGTCTTTCTGACTTTTAGAATTAAGCAGGCTGTTTTTGCTCTGGTATCATTTAGAATTGCAAAAGTTTTCAAACCCTTCAAAGTCTGGGGTTTTTTAAATGCTTTTGAAAGAAGTAATTTACTTCCACCATTTATTTGATCAGAAATATGGTAAAATAGTACAATTTTAAACAACTGTTTTCTGTTTTTAATGTATTTCAAAATGTAATTTATTCCTGTGATGGCAAAGCTGAATTTTCAGCATCTTTACTCCGGTCTTTAGTGTCACATGATCCTTCAGAAAGGATTATTATTATAAATGTTTAAAAGAGTTGTGCTGCTTAATATTTATTTTGTGGAACCTGTGATACTTTTTTAGGATTCTTTGATGAAAAAAAGTTAAAAAGAACTGCATTTATTTAAAATAGAAATCTTTACTAACAATATAAGTCTTTACTATCACTTTTTATCAATTTGAAGGGGTCATCGGATGCCCATTTTCCACAGGTTGATATGATTCTTTAGGGTCTTAATGAAAAGTCTATAATATACTTATAAAAGTTCTCAATGGTAGTGTAAAACAAAACCCTTTTTATCTTGTCAAAATGAGCTCTGCAGTATTTTTTTTATCAAATAAACAGCCTTCATGAGCAAAAAAGACTTCTTTAAAAAACATTAAAAAAACAAGAAAGTTCAAAAGAGCAGGGCTTATTTAAAATAGTAAATTAGCTATGAATGATCTCTTTATTCATTACTTACTCAGTAGAGGTTTGTGCTCTTTCATCCTTCAGTAACACTCTTTGCAAAGTCTCTAGTAAATTTATGAAAGCACAGTATACTGTTGTCAGCAAATATTATATTTTTTTACTGTGTGTACATTGGATATATTAACTGTTTTTATCTATATAGATATTTTATTGTTTGTGCATCTTTAAAAGACTAATTTGATAGCACTATTAAATGTAATTTTTACTGAATATCCATTTTTTACAGGGTACATTATACTAGTTTTTAGTGTTTAAAATAGTGTAAAGTTTTATTGTCAGTCATTTATTGGTTATTTGTATACATCTGGCAAGCCATGGCGCTGTGACGCCACACTTTATTCTCATGCGATGAAAATACATTGCAGAGCAGAGGGGAACCTGACAGTGCACCAACAGACAAGACAGAGCAGGTTACTTTTGGTTTAAAACAAAGTTTCAGCTTTCAAAATATTGTCTTTTTTTTTTTTTATAAATTCAAACAATAAATACCATTTTGTGGCTCTTTAACGTGTAGCGCCTCAGCTCAAGCGACACGTCAACCAATCATCTTTTTCTTTGTCTTGTCTCAACTGCGGAAAGACGTCAGTACACACCATTTTTCAAGTTCAAGTCCACCGACGTTAATCTACTCTCCTGTCTGGTTTGTTTGTCGGACAAAATGGCAGATTCCACATTATGATTGGTCAGATCGCCTGTCAATTTAAACATTTCTTGTGTTGAGATTAGGGATGGGCTATTTTATAGGGCTGCACAATAAATTGCATGCGAATTTCATGCGAATCACATCAGTAAAGCCGGTTCTGTGATTAGTAATGCTTTCAGATGGAGTGGCATTTAATACACAAGAGCCGTAGTTCGATGACAAGCTATGCAATATCGCATTCATAATCAAATGTGATTCATCTGCGATAATGAACGCAGTATTCCGTATCTTGTCAGTAATCTACGGCTCTGTGTATTAAATGCCACTCCATCTGACAGCACATGATAGCGATGTACTACTAAACACAGAACCGGCTTTACTGACGAGATGCGCATGACAATCACGTGCGATTTATCGTGCAGCCCTGCTTTTTTATTTCTAGCCCTACATTTTTGTTCTCAGTACATGTTTTTGGAATCTTGCTGGTTTAAAATATCAGTCTAAGAGATGGTCAGGTGATTGTTTTTTGTAAATGCAACTCGGATAGATTCAAAAACATTTGTTAAATAATAGACATTTGTTGGAAAACATACTAATGGTCATTTTTATATCCACTGGCCCTGTGAAAGAGTCTGTCTAATAGTCTAAACCCAGCATTCAGAGGAATCTGTCTACAGCTGGAGTGAACCTGCTGTGCTCTGAAAGCAAAGCGGAGGGGAAGGAGAGACTGCCTTTAAAACATGAAAGAAATGACCTCAAAACAAAGCAGCGCTTTCCCATCACTCTTTCCTCCCAGAGGACACAATCTCTCTTAGTTCGCCCTAAAGCCTGAGTTTCTGCACTCCACGGACCAGCGAGACTGACAGAGATGGAGACTGAGCAAGCGAGTTATATTAAACATGCTATTCCAACTCATTACGTTGCATTTATGCATTTGCCAAGCACTTTTATCCAAAGCGACTTACAATATATTCATCACTGAGCTCGAAGTGGGCCGGGGAATTGAACCCATGACCTTGGTGTTGCTAGCGCCATGCCATCCGTTTTCACACATTAGCATTAACATCTCGGATTCTCATAATATACGCACATACTGACAGTGCCCAAATGAATTCAGCCTAATTGTAGCGGAGCTTTCGAGAGATGGTTCTCAATAACGTACATAACATAACCCTGTTAATGCCTCTAGTTATGACACACACGGGGTCAAAGGGTAGACCAAATCCTTCAGGATAATCCTGTTGGCGGTTAGAGAAAACACCCCTGGTAACATGCACACCCAAACACACATGCAGCATTAAAATGAATCAGTGTCGCTTCAGCGGTACACACGCACAGACAGCATGAATTAAAAATAATAAAGAAGCCTCCTCCCTTGAAGCCCCCCCTTCAATTTATTCATCAGGATGCAAGGACAAGATGTAATTTAGATTCTCTTGCTGCTCTAATGAGGATGAGAGAGAGAGAGTTATTTTGTTTATCAGTGCAATGAGGGGTGCCGGGCTGGAAAAACCTCATCCCCATGCAAAGAGCCTAACAGCAAGGTTATATAAGAACAGCTGGGGAGTTTCTTCAACACTTCTTTGTGTGAAAAATACTTTTTAACATTTAATGCTGCATAAGGCATAATTTAAACCTGGCATCTCTTTGAAGATGTTTTTTCTATTACATCATGCCAATTGTTGAACAATATGGATTTTTCAGTAGTTATCGCCTTTTGATCCGGATCTAGAGTGTTTCAGCCACCAACGTAACGAGCATCTATTCATCATGCTGACAACCGCTAATACAATTTGCATGTGTATGTAAATTTTAGGATTCAAAATATTATGTACAGTATGAAAAATGGATATTCACTAAAGGTAACATTTATTAAATTAAGATTACATTTATTACATTTATTCAGTTATTACTGATACAGAGCTGGGTAGTAACTGTAATCTGGATTACGTAATCAAAATCCAAAAATGAAGTATTTGTAATTTGATTACATTTTAAAATACTTGTAATCAGACTACTGTTACTTTTTATTGATTACATGATTACATATACACAATTAACAATTAATGCACATTTATGAAACTATTACGGATACAGAGCTGGGTAGTAACAGATTTCGTGAAATCTGGATTACGTAATCCAAATCCAAAAATTAAGTACTTGTAATTTGATTAAATTACATTTTAAATTATTTGTAATCAGATTACAGTTACTTCTTTATTACATGATTACATATTATACACAATTAACAAATAATACACATTAAATTATTACTGATACAGAGCTGGGTAGCAACTGATTGTATTTAAAATGGATTACGTAATCAAAATTCAAAATGAAGTATTTGAAATTATATAAAATTGCGTTTTCAAATACTTGTAATCAGACTACAGTTACTTTTTTATTGATTACACACAATTAACAGTTAAACACATTTATTAAATTATTACTGATAAAAAAATGTAAAAATTAAGTACTTTTAATTAGATTAAATTACATTTTATAAAATACTTGTAATCCGACTACAATTACTTCTATATTGATTACATGATTACATATACACTTTAAGTTATTACTGATACAGAGCTGGGTAGTAACTGATTACATTTAATTTCGAATACATAATCAAAATTGACCAAAATAACCAAAAATTAAATACTTGTATTTAGATTAAATTACATTTTACAGTACTTGTAATCAGACTACAGTTATGTTTTTATTGATTACATGATTGCATATTATTCACAGTTAATAATTAATACACATTTATTCAATTATAACTGATTTAAAATCCAAAAATTAAGTACTTGTAATTAGATTAAATAAACATTTTAAAATACTTGTAGTCAGACTACAAATTCTTCTTTATTGATTACATAATTACACATTATACACAATTAACAATTAACACACATTCAATTATTACTAATACAGAGCTGGGTAGCACCTTATTACGTGTAATCTGGATTACATAATCAAAATTTAAAAATTAAGTACTTGTAATTAGATTCAATTACAATTTAAAATGCTTTTAATAAGACTACAGTTACTTTTTTATTAAATACATGAATACATATTCTTCACACAGTAGCAAAAAATTCATCTTTTAATCTTTTAAATATATTCCATTCTTTTGCAACGTATGGAATACATTTTCTTACTCCTTGTATTTGTATGTCAATATAGTACCTGATGAGCCTATTTAAAATAATGTGATAAGTTAGATCAAAAGTAATCTAAAAGTAATCAAAAAGTAGTTTGATTGTAGTACCTACAATGTGTACTGTAAAAGATTGTTTTTTTTTCTCCTGTCTGTTGATATTGTAATATTGGCCAATACCGATATGGCTTTCAATATACTGCTCCCTAAGGCCTGAAACATACTCTTGGCATGTATGTGAATGCAAGCACATAATAATAACACATCCAGTGTAATTTCCCAGACATTTGAAGGGAACTCCATCATCTCACCCCCTTGAGGTTTGTTGCCACCACACTAATGCGAGAACATACTTGAAAAATATGGCATATACGCACTAGCAAAATTTACACCTTTAATACACGGTAAGTCACTTTGGATACAAGTGCCTGCCAAAGGCATTAATGTAATGTAATGTACTGTAGAGCATGTACAGTTTGCCGCCTATTTTTAATGTTTTCACCAAGCGTTCATATCTGTTTTCATACCTACATGTAGTATGGCCTAAGGGTGTTTTTTTTCTTCTCCTGCTCTCGTGTTTTCAGCCCCCGCGCTCTATTCTGTGCGAGCAGCTCTTCTGTCAAGCTTTATTGACTTGATAATTGTAAATTAATCTTATATTGGAAAAGCATGTTAGGCCAATTTACAGTCCATACTGCTAGATTTCAGTTCTCCAGTGCATTACTATTTTTTCCGCTCATTATCTTGTGCGTTTGTCTGCAGGTGAAGCAAACGATCGGGACGTTCAGGTCATCGAGTTGCCTATTGTGGATAGCCTGCACCCTCGTCCGCCCTACCTGCCCCTGGCCATCCCTGAAGACCTTGCGGACCGGCTTCAGAGGCTTCACGGAGACCCACCTGTGTGGTGGGTGTCTCAGTTTGTCAAGTACCTGATCCGCCCTCAGGCTTGGCTGTTGAAGGAAATTCAAGAGGCCACCGCCAAGCTGGGTTTCAAGCATCCCATTATTGGGTGAGACATTACACATCAAAGCATCACATCAAGCCATCAAAACCACTCAGATGCTACATATTTCACTGTATTTCATTGTGGAGCTTTCTGAGGCAGAATATGCTTATTAATAGAATATTAATATGCTTATGTTATTAATGTTATTAATTTACAGTTAAGGTCAAAGGTTTACATACACCTTGCAGAATCTGCAAAATGTTAATTATTTGAACAAAATAAGAGGGTTCATACAAAATGCTTGTTATTGTTTATTTAGTACTGACCTGAATAAGATATTTCACATAAGAGACGATTACATATAGTCCACAAGAGATAATAATAGTTGAATTTATAAAAATGTTCAAAAGTTCACATACGCTTGATTCTTAATTGCTACCCTCTTTGTTGCTACCCGAACAGTGTTGCCAAGTCTGCGGTTTTCCCATGGAATTGGGCTACTTCAACCCTGTTACCACAGGTTGTTTTTGATGTCCGCGGGTTGAAGCGACCCCAATAACGTCATATTTAGCCCCTGACATACGAATTTACCAGGGTTAAAAAAATATTTATTTTATCCCCCGGAATGCGATTTTTAACCCGATTTGGCTAGTTTTGAGTAGCAGTTGGGCAGGTTTTGTTGTGAAAACCTGGCAACCCTGTACCTGAATGATCCACAGCTGTGTTCTTTTTAGTGATAGTTGTTTATGAGTCCCTTGTTTATCCTGAACAGTTAAACTGTCCGCTGTTCTTCAAAAAGAAGATTTTTTTTTTTCAGCATTTTTGTGTATTTGAACCCTTTCCAACAATGACTGTATGATTGTGAGATCCATCTTTTCACTCTGAGGACAACTAAGGGACTCATATGCAACTATTACAGAAGGTTCAAACGCTCACTGATGCTTCAGAAGGAAACAACGATGCATTGAGAGCTGGGGGTGAAAACTTTTGAACAGAATGAAGATGTGTACATTTTTCTTATTTTGCCTAAATATCATATTTTTTCATTTAGTACTGAAGCTACAGAAGATACTTACATGTTTCCCAAAAGACAAAATAAGTTCAATTTACCGTGATCTTCAGATTAAAAAAGTTTCCACCCCCCTAGTCTCAGCCTCAGACGTCACGCCGACGGAACGCTGGCTAAACGTCTGATGCATATAGCACATTTATCTGGGCTGTGTTCAGCCCTGACATAACGATGCAAAACGCTTTTTAAACAGAAACGGTGGTGCGTTGAACATCCTCAGCAACTATGGCAGCTGAGAAGGCCATTCTTTGTGTTCTTTTTAAAGAATTTTCGGAACCTGATGAAATCGGTATAAATATGTGTTTAATACTGCAAAATACAATCGATGTTACAGTCACTGCCCTTGCCGTCCAGAATAAAAGAGAACATGCCAATTGAGTGAAGGGATTTGTGGAAATTGTGGTTCCTAATTATTATTATATTATTATATTATTATTATTTCAGTTATTTTGCCTTTAATATAAATACACAACTTTATAAACCATAGCAAAACATTGTGCTTGAGCTTGAACGTGCTCCTGGAAACACCTCAGGAGTTTCGAAGTCGTCATCGGATTGGTTAAATTATACAGGATTTCCGGGAGACGTGTGCGTTGCATTATTTAACGTTCCGCCTGGAAACAAAGATGTCGTGATGCCAAACTCCCTCATCGAAGAAGAAAGCTGTCGTGTTTACAACTGTGACGATGAGCGCGTATCAGTATCAACTAAACTCTGGATTTTCAAAAGTATGTAAAATATATTAACTTCGTGGTATAGAATCTTTAAAATATGTCCAATATGTTACACACCAGTCTGTTATTGTGGCGACACGTCCCTAAACACGATTGTTTGCTTTACCTGTCAGTCAAATGGCCTCTTGGGTGGATCTTGGCCATTCAAAGTGGACAAAGTTCCTAGACCTTCAGCCATCAGCCTGAAGGTCTGGCTACGCGAGACTATCACCCCCCAGCTCTTAATGTATTGTCTTTCCTACTTATGTATTTAAAGGGGGTAAAATAAATCATTAGTTTAGTATAAATACAATAGAAGTTAATGGAAATTAGCCAACGTCTGTTTAAGCTATGATGAAAACCCCAAGCTTAGGAAACAGGCTCTTATAGATTTTGAATGTATTTATGTGTGAGAGCAGGAGGGAGGGGAAGAAAAGAAGGAGAGAGACCCTTTCACACAAACCACCACTGCTCCAACAATCAATCTCCACTTACACCCACTTTGCTCTCTACTGGGAGCGCAACCACTCACAGCCATCTTTCTGTCTCTATCTCTCTCACACACACCATTCTTACTTTCTGTCGTCTCTTTATTCCTCACACTCACACATAGACACATAATGGTTGGCATTTTCAGAAAATCGGCACCCCAAAGCGCAAAACCTTTAAACATCTGTTTTAAAAAAAGAAAGAAATTTTATTCTGCTGGTCTGTATTTTTTCCTGTTCTTTGTCGACCTTGAATCCTTTTCTTACGCGGATGCACACAATCAGGCTGACCCAGGTGTTGCTCTTCTCTCCAGGGTGCATGTGCGGCGGACAGATAAGGTAGGAACGGAGGCGGCATTCCACCCCATAGAAGAGTACATGGTGCATGTTGAGGACCACTATCAGAGTCTGGCCCAACGCATGCATGTGGACAAGAAACGGGTTTACCTCGCAACTGATGACCCTTCCCTACTGCAAGAGGCCAAATCTAAGTGAGTACACTTTATACTATGAAAACGAAATTCTCTCATTAATTACTCACCTTCATGTTGTTCCAAACTCGTAAGACCTTCGTTCATCTTTAGAACACAAATAAAGATATTTTTTATGACATCCGAGAGCTTTTTGACCCTGCAAAGACAGCAACACAACTGACATGTTCAAGGTCCAGAAAGGGCAGTAAGAACATTGTTAAAATAGTCCATGTGACATCAGTGGTTTAACATTAATTTTATAAAGCTACGAGAATAATTCAACAATTTCTTTCTTCCGTGTCAGTTTTTGATGCACATTCATGAGAGTATCTCAACACATTAGAATTACTGCATTCGAATTTTGACAAAACGAGGTGTTTCATAAGACTCTTTGTTTGGAAAAGCATTGACGTCATGAACGTCATGCCTGAAATGATGTCTAAAAATGCTGTAAACTGTTGGTTGGCAGCAACTGAGGTTTGGAACACAGCTGGAGGAGTGCCATCACAGAGGGCCTTTTAACCCACTTTTGTTTTGTGTTTGTGTACAGGTACCCTGATTATGAATTTATTAGTGATAATTCTATTTCATGGTCGGCTGGGCTACACAACCGCTACACTGAAAACTCTCTGAGAGGAGTCATCCTGGATATCCACTTCCTCTCCAGTACCAACTACTTAGTGTGCACCTTCTCCTCACAGGTACAGTTTGACCCACTTTTGAAGAAGTTTTTGTTCTGTTTGTCTCCTACACTGACTTTTTGTCCCTTTTTGTACTCTGCACTTGTGTGACTGGGTTTTTTTTGCATGAAGCGCTTAAATCTCCCACAGCATTTCTATGGGAATAAGACTTGAGCAATCGACAACCCTTAATTTCTTCTTGTTACTCTTTTTAAAACATTCTTTCAGGGATTTGCTTTAGGGTTTTTGGTCATTTCTTTCTTCTACAGTCCACTTTATGTTAATCTTCAGCTTTTTATTAGACAGATTCTTCACAAGCACTCTCGGGTACAGTGCAGTCTTTGTGGCTTGTGATTTTAGCTTTCATGCCAGACTTGATGTCCGTAGTCTTGCGGATCCAAACTTTTTACTATCAGCAGAAAGTCTGGCCCATTTATTCTGGCCAGGAATCGCCCACGTCACACTGTGCAGTTTTTGGCTGTCGATTTTGGCTGCCAAAATCAATTATATTAAATACTATTTGTATTTTACAGATCACTAATATTTGATTGTTTAGTGTGACATATTCATTGCCAGAAGACTAATTGCCTTAAAGGATTAGTTCACTTCCAGAATAAAAATTTCCTGATGATTTACTCACCCCACATGTCATCCAAGATGTTCATGTCTTTCTTTCTACAGTCGAAAAGAAATGATGGGTTTTGAGGAAAACATTTCAGGATTTTTCTTCATATAGTGGACTTCAATGGGGATCAGCGGGTTCATCAGTGAAGGTCCAAACTGCAGTTTCGATGCAGCTTCAAAGGGCTCTACACGATCCCAACCACAGAATAAGTGTCTTTATCTAGCGAAATGTCATTTTACAAAAAAAAGGTGTCATCTTGCACTAGCTCGAATTCACACGTTATATAGTCACATTAGAACGTTCACGTGTGACGTATGTGGAAGTACCGACCCAGTGTTTACAAGGCAAACGTGCATAGAAAGTTAATCGGCCTTTACAAAAAAAGGTAAAATAACAATGTTCTTGAAGTTGGAGGCGAAAGTGAGATACCCTTTTGAACCGTACTCTTTAGGGATGGGCGATATCTTATAGTTTGCGATATACTAGTACAATTTTTCTCCAAGATAAGAATTAGTCTTCCCGCGATAGTAACGATAAAGTCTAGTTGTTGATATATTTCTGTGTGCGACAGTGCGGAGTGACATGCTGAAGGCGGACGTGAAACTAGTATATGGCTAAATGAGGAGCTCCAATCTACAATCTGCAGGTACTGGTTTGGTCAAAACTGTGAGGTGCGACAAAAATCGTTCTGATCCTTAAATAACGTGAATTGTACTAGTAGCAAGTGTGCGATGCAGTTTTGCGTGTGTTTGAGCCTGTTTACAAACCTGTTGTCCAACAAAGATAGCATTTATTGACATGCTTTTTCTCCAAATTAACTTTATAACATAGTCGTGTTTGAAATAACCTTTTGCGATCAGACGTGGCTTCATATCACAGAATAAGGCAGAAATCATACTATTTTATAGTATTATTAAGGCTATGTCGATTAGCATGGCATTATAAATATGCTTTATCCTTCTAAAAATACCCAAGATTGTTTGAAAAACACAGACAAACCATATATTGAATCAATCATATGTTTATTGTCTTCAAATTCCTGCGTTTTATTTAGCTACAGCGATAACTGGATTAGAGATTCCTGAAGCGTCGTCAGTACTACTACTTCTACTATGAAGCATATGTGGAATTTCTGTGCAAGGGCACCTTCCGGCTTCCAGAATATTCCAGAAATACCAGAAATTATCGTGATAAATTTTTAAGCCCATATCACCCATCCCTAGTACTCTTTTGAACTGGAGTACACAGACTAAGAACTAACCACGCGTGACCTTTCCAACGTGATTACGTAATGCAAGTTGCGGACAAGTTGCTGCATCACAAAGAAAGCGCAAGACAAGTATTTGTGGTTAAAAAGTATCTAAATTGTAATTTTTTTGACAATGACTGATCGTTTCATTAAATAAGACTCTTATTCCTCGGCTTGGATCGTGTAGAGCTCTTTGAAATAGCATTGAAACTGCAATTTGGACTATCAACCCGTTGATCCCCATTGAAGTCCACTATATGGAGAAAAATCCTGGAATGTTTTCCTCAAAAACCTTACTTTCTTTTCGACTGAAGAAAGAAAGACATGAACTTCTTGGATGGTATGGGGGTGAGTAAATGATCAGAAAATTATATTCTGCAAGTGCACTGACCCTTTAATGACCAATCTTCTGAGTCGCAGTTGAGTAGTGAGATTGCTCCTACAAGTTTTCAACGGGACGATTGGGAGCAAAGTCTTTGCTACAACATATATCATACACATTGACATAAAAGACGAGTATGTCAGTGTACAAAGACTTTTAACCAAGATCTCACTCAAGCCTGAGCAGGGGTAGCCAACCCTGCTCCTGGAGGGACTATGTTTCAGCAGACTTCAATTCAAACCCTGTTATTTTCAAGTAACCCTGAGCACTCTGACTACCAAGTTCTGGTATTTTATTAGGGTGGGAGCTGAACTCTGCTGGACGGAAGCCCTCCAGGAGAAGGGTTCACTACCCCTGTTGTAGACTTATCAACAGTCATAAAGAACCATAAAAATTGTACAGAGTGTCTGGTTTTAGAAAGGAAACATTTTTTCCAGTGACTCTTGTGAATCCATCATTATAGCAGCATGATGTATTGTCAACAAGAGATCTAGTCAGTTCCAAGTTTTTAAATATGAATCCTTGACGTCTTTGTGTGCCGTATGCTTCTGACTGTTCATGAGCAGTCTGTGGGTACTTTGTTCTAATAGTCCTTAATCTTCACTTCAGCTTTTCACGAGTAGCGCTTAACCATTGTAAAGTCCATTCATCTTTGTCAGGTGCACCTGCATATCCTCTCAACTCCACTCTGCTCAGAATATTCTGCTTGAAAGCAGCTTGTGAACGTGTCTTTGTTTTCATTTCCATTGTGCGCAGGTGTGTCGAGTGGCCTATGAGATCATGCAGACTCTCCACCCAGACGCCTCCTCCTTCTTCTACTCCCTCGATGACATCTACTACTTCGGTGGGCAGAACGCCCACAACCAGATCGCTATCTACCCGCACCAACCACGCAACAGCGACGACATCCCGCTCGAGCCTGGCGATGTGATCGGCGTTGCGGGCAACCATTGGGATGGATACTCGAAGGGAATCAACCGCAAAACGGGCCGTACCGGCCTCTACCCCTCTTATAAAGTCAAAGAGAAGATTGAGACAGTGAAGTATCCCACGTACCCAGAAGCGGACAAACTTCTGAAGAAGCCGTAGATTGAGACAAAGACAGTACAGATACTCTTGTTTATGAAATGAGGAAACCCTGGACCACCCGGATGGGAATGCACTTTGTGTGTGGGTGAATGTGTGTGAATGTGTTTGTGTGTGTGTTGTCTAGGGTTTCTTCACAGGGTTTTGGGACACCTTCCTAACTCTGGTGCTTGGACTCTGAGTCCCCCTGAAGTGGCAATCAGGGTTGTGGAAGACTAAAAACAAAGAGGATGAACTCAGAACCGGAAGGCAATGTACTGTAGGTACTTTCTAATTAATCTCCGGGTAATGAAGGGAACTTGAATATGTTAATTTAAGAACACAACTGGAAGAAGTGACTTTGCAACTCCAAACCGACCATGACAAAGGAACCATAAACCCGGGTTACTCTCGTCCTCCTATGCTCTTATACCTCCTTGTGCACAATGATGGCATCCTTTACTCTAGCCTCACTCCACTCGTTTCTCTCATGCCAACTGACACTCCTCTTCACACCCATGAGCTATTAATTTCCACTGCCATACTGTGCTTTTAAATGTGACTTATGCTGTTTTTATTTTCATTGTAAGGTTTATCATGTGTTTGTGTGTGCGTGTGTGTGTGATCGGAAAACGGTGCCTGTCAGGGCAACTGACTCACTTTTACGGAACGAGTTTTGACTCTGGAGCCTTACGGACCAGCCTTTCCACGCAGATTTACACTCCTCCCCTCCTTTCCACTTAGTGTCTTATCCACGGCCATGTGTCCCATCATGTTTTTTAAGAGATCATTTCATGTTATTACATTTTAAAGTACAAAACAGATAAGAAAATGTCACAATATGAAGATAATGATACTAATATTATTATTATTATTAATGATGATGATGATGATGATAAGAGAAAGTATAATTATGGTAACAATGACACCTGCTGTCATTATAAATTTTAGTTAACCATGAAGGAGTTGTTCAATGTTTTATGTTTGCGGGCATTGTCTCTTTGGTAAGCGGATCAAATAAACTTGATCAGCCAAACTGGGTTTCTGTCTGTATTTTAATGTGTGTGTGGGAGTACCCTAGTGTGTAATTGAAATGATAATATAGATGTTAATTACTACTTATTATTGCGCTGACACAATGTTACATTGTTAGTTATTTGTTCCTTTTTTAAAAGTAATTCCTTCCTAACAAAATTCTCAAGGGAATTTTTTTATATTTGGCCTGTATTCACGCAGTAGCAGAGTTTTGTTTTAGAGCTACTGTATTCACACACAGTTCGCTTCTGCTGTAAACTGGAGTCACACCCGTATATTTTACAACCGAACTGACTTCCTGAACTTTTCTGAACTCCCAAATGAGTTGTCAATCAGATGTGACTAGTTGACGGAACCATATTAAAGCGGTAGTTGACTACACTTCATCCAGTGCCAGAGTCGCTCTTGGTTGTACAACCAAGGTGGTCTTACGGTCCAGCAGGTGATTTTTGGCTCTCGCCGGTCTTGTGGTCTGTGCCAGCCTGACCCAAATGCTGCGCGCTACAACCTGGTAACAGGGCTCTCAAGTTTTGGAAAAAGTTTGGAGTGAGATTACTATTAGGGGAGGAGCCTATTTGCAGCAGCGGCCCCTCGGCCCCACGCAGTTCTCTCAGGTTTTTGCTAGAAGTTCAATTTTATCTATTGTTCAAAATTAACCAGCACAAAATAGATATTATAACAGCTGGTAAATCTGATAAAATTCAAATTCATACAAATAAAATAAAATGTTTTATATATTTCAAAAATGCAAATGTATTAAAAAATAAAAATAAAGTTAGCCCCAAACAAGCCAACTTAACTTCAGTGCTCAATGTACATACTGTACACATACAGTAGGATTGCAGAACTTGCCCTGACCATGTAGCCTGTCAAGCTGTGTGTGTGAGAGAGAGATAGAGAGAGAGAGTAGGCCTACACATTTCAACTTATAAATAACATTTTGTATTGCAAGTGTTTTTTGCACATTTTGATGCCTTGATGACAGTGATAGGGGCTCGAACTTAACTACACTAACTAGTGATGGAATGATGTAATTTAATAACAAAATCTGT
>JAHKKF010492763.1:0-17556 GCA_019740295.1 Labeo calbasu
TATATATATATATATGTATATATATATATATATATAAATTTTGTTTACATCCCTGAATATCGAATACATACCTGCGTATGTAAATGTAAAATCAATGTTTGTTAAGTAGGATGCATCCCCCAATATTTAGATTTGTGGTTGACCAATGTTTTTTCTTTAATTGCTAATTTGGTCTTCCCATTCCCTATGTGGTTGCAGCATTGACGTCAGCTGTCTTCAAAACTTTGGAAACTAAAATGAAAACACGAGAGAAAGACAGACAGCGGTTTGCTAAACATCCAAGTTTATGAGGGAAAAATAAGCACTGTCAGTCATTACAGTCAATCAAATGTGGCTTTATCTTTCTGTCTTACAGGAAGAGGACAGGGGCCAGTCGTCCGGATACACAGGGCAGCACAACCTGCTCCAGCCCAGCCTCAGCTCATTAGCCAGCCCTGCTAAGACGGAGGTGTCTTCGCTTCCAAAGCCTCCGCTTTGACATTCACGCAGTGCTTCCAGTCGATCAGGTCCCAGCTCTGATAAATTTGCATCTCTTTGAATGTGACGCTGGAAAAAAAAAAGCGGCGAAAAGAGGGAGGGGAGAAAAAGGGCCCAGCCACTAGATTAAATTTTGCCGTCTAGAAAATGAGAAAAAAGGGCCTCTATCTCCTGGAGTCTACTGGGAAGATCTTTATTCTGATTCTTGTTAGAATTGTTTATCACAGTGACAGAGCAGGCCTGAGCAGAGATAAAGGCAGTGCTCCATCACGCGCCCTGACAGTCGTAGGACATGCAGTGGAATGAAAGAAGCCAGGGAAATATTATTAATAGATGCTGACTTGATTTGCCTCGATTGCACGTCAAGAAGAGGGGGCCATGGCTTGATTGCAGCCTATGAAGTTCTGTCCAAAAGGGAAGCTATTTTTCATTAAGTGATAGAAGTCTTTTTCTTTTTTTTTTTTTTTGGCTCCCTTTTGCTTTCCAAGGAGCTGATAACTTATGCAGTTTATTCTAACCGTGCTGATTTGTGTCAGTGAGAAAGAGAGTGAGGGAGAGAGAGAGAGAATAGGGCTTATCTTGTCTTTTATAAAATAAACCGCCTTTCCTGGTATAATGTTAGTTTTGGTGCAAGTGAGGAGCTTGCATGCACATCTGACCCGTTCTTGTGATCTACACGCATGCAGCTGCACTGTGGTTGGGGCAATGCTGTGCAAAAAAAAAAGTAAGCTGTACCGTACGCTCAATATTCGTAGGATTAAATGCATTTACAACAATATCAGATATGCGTACTCCAATAAAATCAGTTGTGCAAATCCGATTGAATTTGTTGCATGTGCAATAATAATTTACAGTGGGTATAATAAGATTTTAAAAAGATGAGATCAATATCATTACAGTTTGCACTGTTTTTAAAGTCACTGTTTGTTTACTTTTATATTTCTAAATTATTTTGGATAATTATCACAATTATAATATTATATGTAGGAAATTGTTTTGTATATTTTTGGCAGAAAATTGCATACGTTCTTGACGTACTAAAAGGTTAAGTTAGCTAGGAATTTATGCATTGTAAATACACACAATTAAATATTTTCACACTTTTTGCTAATATTTACATAATTTGATCAAATTACACGTTCAATCAGAAGATGACTGTTTATATTATTCTGTATCTTGTTTTTCCATTTTCTTCATACATCACATGGAATTTCTTCTTTAAAAAGAAAAAAAAAGAATTAAAATGCTAACTTTGTTTTTTAAAATTGCTACTTAAAATTGCTACTTGAATGTAATCAGAATCAGTGTCAATATTTAAATAAATAATCTGCATACAGATATTAAAATGGTTAATGCTTTTTGTTTAGATTTTCAAAGTTTTTAAAATATTTGTGTGATGGATTTTCTTATTTAAAGCTTGAAAGTCAGGGTCGGGGACAAGGGTAAAAGTGCATTTTTATGAATAATGCATTTGAAAAGTTGTATAACTATGAAAGCATGGTAAGTTTAAGATGACATACAGTATATAATGAAAGTAAAAAAAGTTACAACTTTTAGTTTTAATAAGGATCAACCCCTGGGACATAATGCGTGTGTAGCTGAAAAAAAACTCATATATACTGTGTATTAAATGTGAGGCAGGCACTTGTGGGGTTGTCACTAGTGATCTCTTTAATGAGAATGAAAATGTGTTTGACTAGCACTGTGAACACGGGGCGGAAGGAGAGACAATACGGGCTTATAATTCATGGGGTTTAGTTGGACGCCGTGGGTTTGTGAGGTGCCGCTCTTGCTGTGGCGGCTGGAAAACACACACACACACACACACACACCTGTCGTGTGAACAGAGGAGGTGGCGTTGTTTAAGGGTAGACAGATGGAAGTCTAACACAGGGTAAATGAAAACTTAAAACCACCCAGCCTTGAGCGTTTATTTAATAAGGACAAACTGCTTTTAAACCTGCTTCTTTTTTTGATATTCCATCCTTTGTGCTTTGTGATCTCACTGTAAATTATTTCATGTCATTCATGTTGGTATTAATTTGCATTATATTTACTAATATTTAGTTGTATAATAATATTGCATTAAATGTAACAATATTAACTGAATTTTAAACAGGCAAGACCTCAATATTTTAATTATTAACACATTTTTTTTATGCTCACTGTGATAAGTTGCATATGACTGTAAGTTGTTTGCTATATATTAAAACACCATACAAATACACTAAGTGATTTTACAGAATTATTAATGTGGTAGTGAAACATTATTTGTCACCAGCAAGTTGCTGTTGATTTAACTCAAACTTTCTAAATCTTTCAGATGGTGCGCTTTGAATTCATTATGGAGGTCTTATTTTTGCTTAGTTATGTTGCGACTCTTTAAGTGCCAAGAAAGAAGTTCATTTGCAAATGTTAGCCTTTCCAGTGCTGTGCACATTTACAGTGCTGTTCTGTTGGCGCTATTCAGCGCGTTTTCAAGCTAAACATGCACAAGTGTGACACAATCGATTTTATGTTTATATTCCACCTCTCTACCTCATATCACCTAGCGGAGATGTTATATTGTATTTGTCAAAGGTTTTCCTGAAAGGAATCTCTGCCCTTACAAGTTCAGTTTAATGCAGTGCATGATGAAATGCACATGTAATGTTAACCTGGGTTAACAGCTTCAAATGAGCTATTAAATTGCTCATACAGAGACAAATTTTGAGTGCTATTCAAGTGGGTCTTTACAAGTGACTTTTCGTCTCTAATATGTTCTCAAGATATGTGAGAATACTACTAATTATAGCCTTTAGTAACGTAGCATAGCGACTCTCAGCAGTGCCTCACTCGCTCTCGCTCGCCGCACACTTAAGTAGATCCGTACATTAAGTGGAACAATGTCCGTATAGTTATCAAACGTCTGATTTCATTTCTCTCACACTGTTCCGTTGCTGCACATTTGCACCTCAAACAGCCGTATCAGCATATTCGATATTGTAGCAACATTTCCGGTTGTCCGCCCATGTCGACGACTCTTTAAAGGAATAGTTGACCAAAGCATTCTATAATTTTCTCGCCAACGGATCCTTTGCGGTGAATGGGTGCCGTCAGTATGAGAGGTCGAACAGCTGATAAAAACATCACAATAATCCACAAAATTGCATGTTTGTAATAAACAAATCCGTCATTTAGACTTTTTAACATAATATTGCTTGCTTCAGTGAAAAAGCCATGTCAAATCAGAAACCGATCAAGCACCAATCACAAGTAAAATATTCCAAAACAAATATGTTGATGTATTTTGATGTGGATGGACTTTTTATTGGAGAAAGCTTTATTGTAGATTATTGTTTGGTATTTTCGCTAAAAGCAATGGTTTGAAGTCAAATTTGAGGATTGCTTACATGTGAATTTTTGTCTATTTTCATCAGCTGTTTGGACTCTCATTCTGACGGCACCCATTCGCTGCAGAGAATTCATTGGTGAGAAAGAGACGCTGTTACATTTTTCCGAATCTGTTTTGATGGCTAAACAAATTCATTTACATCTCAGACAGCCTGAAGATGAATACATTTTCAGCATATTTTCATCTTTCATTACAGAATAGATGTTTTTGAACTGTCACTTGAAGAGATCCACACTTTTTTCAGCACAGATCAACAGCATGCTGTGATTTACCTTTTTTTTTTCCTCAACACTGTTCTTCATCTAAATAGGTTTCAGGTTGTGTGTATCTCTTATCAATCACTTCGCCATTCCAATTTTTTTGTAATACTGTAATACAGTACAATTGTAATACTGCATTTAAATCCCTTTGTTGTCATTTTAATGGTTACAATTTCATACCACAGAAACCTAAGTGATGCAGCACCGAATGAAAATGAATATATTTTATATTGTGACAACATTGTTTTTTTTTTGTTACAGTGTGTTGAAGAAAAGATCAGCACTGTAAGTGAAACTTTTGAGGCAATTACCTTGACAAGTAAGTGATTTTATGACAATGTATGATCAATGTAGTTCTTTTACTACAAAAGGGATACTGTGTTCTGACTGATTCCAAGCTTTCAGGAACAAATCGAAATGAATGAGAGCTGCTTGAATGGAAATTGTACTTTCATTTTACTTTCTGAATAGAGGAGAAAACTTTTGGAAAGTAATTAGCCAGCGATTTTCATTTGGAAAGCTGATATGTTTGTATATATAGTGGGGTTCAAAAGTCTGCACTGGGAATCTGGGATTTTTTTTTTTTCCATGTAAACTGGAAGTTTTAGGATATGAACAAAACAATATATATATATATATATCTTGCAATTACAAATTGACATTTCACCAACATTGTATATACATAAAAAAAGATCATGCATCCTGATATATACCTGAAATATGGTCTGAAATATCTCATTACGATTTGTATATGATGTTCACAAGTTTTGCAAGGTATATTGTAAATTGTAAATCCATTTCTACATAATTCATTTACTGTTGTCAAGGAACATGTCTCGACCCTCCATACTAATGGATATTTAAAGATGAAAAAGACACAGGGGAGGAGAGCGAGTGAAAACGAAGGAGAGAGAGACTATAAGAATGTATACGAGCTGTGCGTGCTTGATGAATCACAGCGGGGAAGATTTTATCCATGTTATACGCTGGCATTTTATCAATGTAGCAATCAGTAGGCTAATAGTCATATAATGTAACAACGCTGGAAATAGTCCATGATTTAAAAACCCATTCCTGACAATCTTGTATAACCTTGTTTTGAATTACTATGCAGGTTGAGAATCGATCAGACTCGGACAGACCTTTATCTGATCATAACTTGTTTTTACATGGAAAAGAAAAGTAGAATACTTTTGTCTTCATTTGGATAAATAGGAAAGAATTGAAAGTCCCACAGAAATGAAAGAGAAAGGATGAAATTGTTAGAGTACCAGTGCAAACAGTGTATGTGATTGTACAAAAAGTACTTTTTGGGCAACTTTGTGCTAACCTTGGGTAAAGATGTCTCTCTGGGAAACATAGTATTAGATGAAGTAATGAAATGTAAAGTAATACAAAGCTGAAAGAATTCAAAGTTGAAACAATGTACAGTGAAATAGTCTCTAATCATGACACCCAGGCTATATGAAAAACATCTCCACTGTTAATAACAGTGTGTTAAAGGTCAGCGTCACCGATATCACGTGCAAACAGTACGAGGAACGACAGAGCACTATTTTTTCCAACCACAAATGTCATCTCTCTGATCTCTCGTACATTCGAGTTTGCCCTCAAATGTACATCTGTGTGCTCATGGGGGCTCTTTTTAACAGAAAGCACACACAGAACCGTTGAGACTTTTGTGTGTGATTTTTATGTTTTTTTAGAATCTTATTCACATCTTATTCATCTGTGCTGGTGCACATACATGTTAATACACTAAGGTTTGGGATCAGAATTTATTATTATTATTATTTTTAAATACATTACTACTTTATATTACTGCAAAGACATTATATTGTAAAACTTGTAAAATGAATGTAAAAAATAAATATAAAAAGGTAATTGTGACTTTTGTCTCACTATTATTTCTTAAAATTTCAGTTCTGAGTTTAAAATTCTTTTTTTCAGAATTTGAATTTAGATTTTCCTCGCAAATAGAATTGCTAGGAAATTCTGAATTCAAATTCGAAATAGTAAAGTCAGATATCAAGGCAGAGTTGTGAGATATAAACTTAGAATTGTGAGATATAATCTTAAAATTGCAAAAAAAGTGGAAGGAAAAAACAGAATTAAGATGTATGATAAGATTTTAAAAAGATCATTACAGTCTGCACTGTTTTTAAAGTCACTGTTTATTTAATGTTCTGTAATTTTAATTATACTTTTAATTACTTTGGATAATTATCACAATTATATTAAGTGGAGATTATGTTTTTACTGTGGCTGAAAATGGCATACTTTTTGACATACTAAAGGGTTAAGTTAGCTAGCAATTTATGCATCTTAAATACAATTAAATGTTTTCACACTTTTTTTTGCTAACAATTTGGATAATTTGATGAAATTACAGCTTGATTGGAGAGTTTGGAGACAAAGAATCTGAATTGTGATACATTTTGAATTGCGAGACAATTGCGAGAAATATTTTTTTTCATTCTGTGGCAGAATTGGGCTTTCATATTGTACTGAACAAATGTACCTGTAATATTTTAATAATATTATATATTATAATAAATACTACAATATACAAAATATTTCTATTTCAAATAAATGTTGTTCTTTGGAACTTTTAGACTCCTAAAATAATCCTGAGGGGAAATAAGTGTATCTCAGTTAAAAAAAAAAAAAAAAAAAAAACGTTTTCAACATTTTTAATAAGAAGAAATGTTTCTTTAGCCAAAAATCTGAATATTAGGATGATTTCTGAAGGATCATGTGACACTGAAGACTTGAGTAATTACAGTAATACATTTTAGAAACCCAAACTTCAGAATATACATAGTGATGCTAAATTTCATAAAGAATGAACACTTGCTTGCTTTTAAATGTCTCTCCTGTTTTGATTGACTGATTAATTGCTTAAAAATATATTGTTTTATACTTTGATGTTGTGAATCTTGATTGAGGCCGGTAAAATAGCCCTGAATGACAGTCTTAAGACTCCTCAGTCTCCGTCTGTCAATGTTGGTAATGTTAAAACAACTGTGGCATCCAGTTCTGCCATGTCCCCCTCCTTTTTCTTTGTGTGTTTGAAGTGCTATAAACAAAGGGGAGTCCACATCACTTGTATAATAGCCCACAGTGTTACAAAGGGCCCAATACGTTATCTTGACAGCGGAGGGAGAATCTTTTTGTCTGAGTAGTGTACTGTTGTCAAGCACACACTGGCTCAAAGTACCCGCTCCGCTCTGCGGGAAAGCTGCTTCTTCCTCTGCTGTATTACATGCCTGCTGCCATGCGCGGGACATGCAGATCAGGTGGAATAGCCATCTCTACCCGAGTCCTTTAGCGTGATTTGCCCCATACCTTTAGAAACAATCTCTTGCTAATATTGTACACTCTGTATGACATGTGACTGCGGTGTATCTTTGGCTGAATTCCACGTCCATGAGGCATAAACATGTTATTAGAGCGGCTCTGTCCTATTTTGGTTTTTCACACTTTTTGCGATGATGGTCATATTCGCACAGATTGTGATCCTGCTGAACTTGTTCCAATATAAACAGGTGATAAAGTGATTTCAGGCCAAACCAAGAGGTCAAAATATGATTGAAATCGCTAACATTTTAAATCCAATAGCCACAAGAGCTATTGCTTTTTATAAATGGATAAGACAAGTGATTTGATAGCATTATGGCTGTATGGGACGTTACCAGGCGCCAATGACCAGTAAGAGGATTTTGACAATGCATGAACCTGTGACCATTTCTAGAGATTAATATAGACAGGGTGATTGCTGTATGTCACAGGTAGTTGATATAAGGATCTAAGGACTCTGAAACTTAGTATAAGGGAAAATTTTGCACATATTGATCTTACATTTAGGTCTTGTAACTGCACTCTGAAAAACGCTGGGTTCAAAAACAACCCAGTGCTGGGTGAAATATGGACAAACCCAGTGATTGGGTTGTTTTGACCAAGCAGTTGAGTAGTTTTACTGAACTCAACTGTTGTTTAAAAATTACTTAAAGTGAACCCAAAATAGACTGTGCTTTAAAAATCAGGCAGACAATTACTAGAGACATCAGCAATAAAAATGTTTATTATTTAATTATTATTTATTCAACTTTCTAATAAATGTTCGTTTTTGAACATACTAATACATGTTAATTTACAACCTTTAGGTTCAAATTAAGCAAGAAATATAATTTTTAAGCAATATTTGAGTTAAATAAAGTACTCTGAAGATTGGGTTAAACGTTTACACTGCTGGGTCAAAACAACCTAGTTGCTGGGTTTGTCCATATTTCACCCAGCACTGGTTTGTTTTTAACCCAGCATTTTTAGTGTGTGTCCATAATTTAATATTTTCATTTTTAATAATCTTTTTTTATGTTCGCTTTTGGAGTGACAAAGGAAAAGGCAAAAATATTTAGTTATACTATGACGTTATACTATGGACTGCTGGGTCAAAACAACCCAACACTGGGTGAAATATAGACAAACCCAGCAACTAAGCTGTTTTGACCCAGCAGTTGGTAAAAATGTTTATTATTTAATTATTATTTATTCAACTTACTAATAAATATTCTTTTATTGAACATATTAATAAATATTAATTTACAACCTATTTTGGGTTTATTTTAAGCAAGAAATATAATAATGTTTAAGCAATAGTTGAGTTAAATAAAGTACTCAGAAGGTTCGGTTAAACTTTTAACCCAATGGTGGGTGAAATATGGACAAACCCAGCATCTGAGTTGTTTTGGCCCAGCAGTTGGGTTAAATCTTTAACCCAGTCTTCTGAGTAGTTTTATTTATCTCAGCTATTCTTTAAAAAGGACTACATGGCTGGCTTAAAATGAGCCCAAAATAGACTGTAAATTAATGAGTTACATGTTTAACCCAGCCTTCTGAGTAGTGTTATTGAACTGAAATATTGTTTAAAAATTATTATATGGCTGGCTTAAAATGAACCCAGAATAAATTATGAATTTAAAATCAGACAGATAATTACTAAAGGCATCAACAGTAAAAATGTTTATTATTTAATTATTATTTATTCAACTTACTAATAAATGTTCATTTATTGAAAAAATTAAATTAATAAATGTTAATTTACAACCTATTTTGTGTTTATTTTAAGCAAGAAATAGAGTCATTTTTAAGCAATAGTTCAGTTAAATGAAACTACCCAGAAGGTTGGGTCAAAACAACCCAGTTGCTAGGTTTGTCCATATTTCACCCAGCACTGGTTTGTTTGTAAGCTTTTTTAGTGTGTGTCCATCATTTAATATTTTCACTTTTAATAATCTTTTTAATGTTCACTGTTGGTGTGACAAAGGAAAGGCAAATATATTCAGTTATACTATGACATTTGGACTGCATTGGACTGCTATATAATATAATATAATATAACATATATGTGAGAATTTTTTTATGACTTTAGTTTTGCAATCACATAAATAAATGAACATTTAAAATACATAGAAAACTTTTTTAAATTGTAATAAAATGTAATTAAAATGCTATAGATTAAAAACAGGACAAAAGCAGTTAAAGTCATAAGTCACATTTCTGTCTCTAGATCAATTGTATTTTATGCTGTTACTGGCCTGTCCACTAGGGGAGCCCTACTCCTCATTTGAGATCTTTACTGTACAAACCCTTTCACAGGACTTTCATATGTTAAAGTCACAATTCAGTACTAATCGGAGGACAGCGTAAGTCTGGTTCAGTTCACAATCTGCGGTGCTCAGGAGTCATATTCAAAAGAATTTTATCATTGTCTTTTGTGACAACCACATTTAAAGCAAAGCTTAAATTTCATGTATTTTTTTATTTCATTTGTTATAAATGTACAAATATAATCTGGTTATTTTGTAAATGCATTTCTTTATATTTTATTTTATTTATTTATTTTTAAAGAAAATCTCCTGAATCTTCTAGTGGAAAAAAACAATAATTTGTAGTGTGTAGTTAATTAATTCAAATAATCAGAATTATTAGTCTTTTGCATACATGCAACAAGAATATGTTTTCGAACTGCTTTTGAAGTCCTGCTGTGTGACAGTCTTTCATCACTCCTCTTCTCCTACCTCTTTTCTCTCCTGCTCACTCAAGAATTTCCCCACCATGCACGTTTACACACTTAAATAAATATATAAATGTATAGTGTAAGCCGAGACAATCCCATGTTGGTCTAAACATGAGAATTCATCCATTCAAGCATTAAATGCTGGTGCGAAGAAAGCAGGCAGAGGAGATACGGCCCTCGCTGCTCTCCAAGACGCAAACTGACAAAAGAGGGCAGTATGATGACATTGACAAAGTGGACAAACTTTTAATCTTTGATTCCTTGCCAGTCGCTGGAGTGGCTCTCTCTGTTTGTGTTTGTGAGTGTGTATGTGCGTGTCTGTATAAGCAGGGTGTTTTGTTTAAACATAGAATGTCGATGAAAAGAACTGAAATGAAAAGTGGACACTTCAAAAGATGAGAGGCAAAATCAAGGACTTACTTTAAGCTGTTATTCATAGTGTATAGCCAAGATCAAATGTTTATTGAACACTGAGATAACAGCACACCTTCCAAATTTAGCCGCTGTCAGTGTCGCCGTCATTCTGTGTCAAAATTAAAATCAAAATACAACACCTGTAGGTAAACGGAAGGCTTTCAGGAATTTAAAAAAATGTGTAGTGAAAAGTAAGAGTGAAAAGTTTTTTTTTTCTTGTCCTGTTTTTAATCTAAAGCATTTTAATTACATTTTATTACAAAAGTTTTCTATTTTAATGTATTTTAAATTGTCATTTATTTATGTGACTGCAAAACTAAAGTCATCATTACTCCAGTCTTCAATGTCACATGATCCTTCAGAAATCATTGTAATATGCTGATTTGCTGCTCAAGAAACATTTCATATTATTGTCATTGTTGAAAATAGTAAATATTTTTATGAAAACTGTTATTTTAAAAAAAAATAGAAATGTTTAGAGACATTATAAATGCCTTTGCCGTCACTTTTGATCAGTTTGATCAGCAACTTTTCATGAATACAAATATTAATTTATTAAAATGAATTTTAAGCTTTTGAACAGTGCTGTGTATATTGTTTTGTAAAGCTTCATATGTAGGCACAATTTATATTTTTTTTCAACAAAGTGCTGTCAAACAATTAATCGTGATTGAGTTCAAAATAAAAGTTTTTGTTTACAAAATGTTTGTACTGTGCATTTTTATATATGTATAAACAAACCACACAGTACAGTATATATTTTTAAATATTTACATGTATGTCCACATTTATATATATATTAATATAATTGATATTGTATAAAATATTTTAGTATATAAACATTTTTCTTAAATATATATATACATAATAAAAATAGTAAACACATACATATTATAAAAACAAATGCTGTTATTTTGGATGCGATTAATCAATTAACCGTAATATATATATACACATACAGTATTTTCATATATTTTGAAAATATTTACATGTATTTACAAGTGTGTGTATATATATATATATATATATATATATATATATATAAATATTTTTAATATATAAACATTTTTCTTATATGCATATGCTTGTGTTTTTATATATATATATATATATATATATATATACATATACATAACAAAAATACACAGTACACGCATATATATTATGAAAACAAAAACTTTTATTTTGGATGCAATTAATCGCGATTAATCATTTGACAGCACTTGTGACAACCTGCCCCAAATACTAAAAATCAACAGCCTGTGGCCCATCCAAAGATGTATGGAAATGTTTACCCAACAGCATTTGGGGGCAAAAAATAATAATTTTGGAAATTTAGCTTGGAGAACAAAAATATCTTGATTTGCAAACTAGTAACTAACTTTAATCACTGCTAGAGAAAACAAACATGAATGTAATTATGCTGTTGGCTTTTGAATTTGTCAAGTTATTGACAAATTGCGATAACTGTACACAGTTTGGAAAGGCTTATATGATATGTTTAGGAATATTCTCCCTGCTCTCTTTCTCTGTTTCTCTCTGCGACTAAGTAACTGGTGTTATATGGCAATGATATTGTGATTGGAGGTTGTTGCCAGAGCTTAACGCCAGCTCTCTCTCCCGGTGCCAAACATTCTTCAGATTTCATTAGGTGAAAGCGCATTCGCAAATGGCGTATTATGTCACGTAGGATGTGATTCCTGCTCTGATTAAGTTATGATCCATCAGGAATCCACACGATCGAATGCCAAATCTCAATGATGCAGCATTTCCCGATCAAAATAAAATATGTTCAGGCCATCAGGGGGTTCTCCTTGTGTTGTATGCATCACCTATAGATTTTTCTTTTGCTCAGTCATTCTCTTTCTGTACCTGCGAGTGCTGACACTCTGTAGTTTGACCTGACAGAAAGACGTATGGAAGACCGTCTGACATTCACGTCCACACCTCAGTTGAGTTATGTTTGGTGCAAATATTATAATAAATCCACATACTCAGTTTGTTTCCTGCTGATGCTTCAGGATTTGTGGAAATTGTTTGCAGATACTTGGTTGTGCAATGAGAGGTAGAGCTTGCAAAACAGAACGATTGCAAATTGCGTGCATTCGGGTCAGTGACATGATGCTCATGTGTTTATTCAAAAAATGCTTTTGAAAATTCAGTGTCGTGCCTACCCGATTTCTTATGGGCTTTTATGAATTACTCAATTCATGTTGTTTGCTAAAAAAAAAAAAAAAAAAAAAAAGAGTACTTTTGCCCTACTGTATGTAAAAACTTTAACGATGGTACACTCACAGGTATTCAAGGTGTAAGGAAAATTGTATTCAATTTTCAAGAAAAGTTCCAACTTAATGACTCTTACTGTTGAGTCAGTAAATTTAAACCTTTTCTTGAAAATGGCATGAAAGTGTTTTGAAACCATTAGTAACCAAGATGAATACAAAGAGTATATTTCTAAGAAATAGATTTTCTTCCTTTTAAAACATATTTCTTTATCTGTTAGTTTTTTATGAGTTCACATTATTACCTATTCATGACAGCTGTAGATTTTTTGATGTTAATTGTCATCACACACAAGACAGGATGTAAAATAGATATGAATTTCGCTTACAGTACATTTATGCAATATGAATTTCACCAGATCTCTTTTGTCTGAAAGGGTTTTTAGCGCAAACGTTCGGCGGGACCCGGGAGGAGGCCTGAGGTAATACATCACATTGCTCTTAAAGTAGCCATCAAGCAGTGGGCTAGGGCCAAATTAAGCAATGTTCGTTGTCCGTGAACAGGGACTCACTTTCAACCCGACCCTAAAAAGCTTCGTGAAGTGAATCGGCTTAATTGAATTCTGTAGTCTCGCTTTTCCGGGGCCCAGAAGAGAGAATGTGAATTTTGTGTTGATGCAAAGCCCAAATGATTTTTGCTCCATTTTCAGAAACGTCTCATAGTAAAGGGGATTTCAGAAATCATAATCCGACTTAAGTTAAGAGTATTCTTTCACTAATTCACGAAATATATGAACACACTATATCTTCAATTAAGAGGATTGAAAGATAAGTGTGGAAATGGGAATTGACTGGAAATTGGATGTTTGGGGGCTAATCTGCAGGTTGAGGACTAGGAAACAGATTACGAGAGCACATATCTTAGATATCACATACCTGGAGTGGCGTTTTCATACGTGCGGATATTCGCGAGCGTCGACGTCTTTTTCGCGACAATATAGGATGTGGAATGTGCTGATGTGATTGAAATTATTCCCACAAATTAACATACACATGCAAATGAGGATTTAATTAATTGCAAAATGCATTTTGATTAAATACTCAAAACGTCATGATTCTAATCTTTACAAAACTTTTAATTAATTTTGCTAGTTAAACCTCATCAACACTTCCAATGGAGCTTAATTAGAATCTAGCCTCCCCCTTATAATTTAAAGCAGGAAAATCAAAAATTAACCATTGTTATCACATATGTAATGCTACCAGTAAGAAAGATGGAGTCGTTGATAAATTAGCAGGGTCCTGATTTTCGCTTGCCAGTGAAATAATAGTGCTAATTGGCAGATACTCCAATATTGATTAAATGAGGCACACAACACTCATTTCATTAAGTCGTTCTGATACCATAATTCAGATCACTCTCTTTGTGTATCTCATCGCCTCAGGATTAACAATTCAATAAGACCCGAGACTGAAAAGTAATGGCCAAAATAAACATCCAAATTAAGCTCCGATGATCACTTCAAAAGGACCCTTCCCGCTCGCTGTTTTCCTACTCGGCGAGTTCACCTAAAGTTGGAAATAATTGCACGCCGCGAGTTTCCCACAGTACAGTCTGCGTTTTTTTTTCTTCTTCCTTGGGTGTGTCAAGTTGCGCTGGAGGAGAGGGTGAATATTAAAACGTGTGCACCTGAGTTGTGGCTGCTGTCAGGGTATCTCGCCTTTCATCACGGTGGGAGCAGGTAACGCTAAGATTTTTAAGATTGCCTTTTCAAAGCCTGCAAACTTTCCTCCTCTCCAGTGGAAGTCCACTAAAGAGTCTAAGGAGGCTTACGGGGGATAATTCCTTCCGAGGTGCTAGAGGTGAGATAACCAATTACACATGATCACTTTTGACTTCTCTAATCTCCAGCCTGTATCGCTGGATTTCACTCATATGAACCCGCAAACCTCGTCCCTCTCAAATCAGACGTCTCAGCCTTTGTTATTCTAATATTCCAGCTTGACTTCAGCACTTCAGTCAAACAGTTAAGTACCATCCCGACGGGCACGGGTTTCTCTGGCTCCAAGAGAAATTTGACCTGTGGCTCTGAATTACTGCATTCTTAGCTTCAACTCTTGTCCATAATACAAAATGAGCAGTTCGCTCAACTAGTTAAAATGACTCACTGTGCTTGAAATTAATATGGAATTCTATATCTCCGCTCAGTCATTCGGTTATATTTTGCAGTGATATCAAAAGCCATTCAGCAACATTTGACTTCCTGTTTTGCTGTCTTCAAAATGGCAATGTCTTCCAATGTTGTTTCCTTTTCACATTCTCTTCCATTTTGACTCACCTCTACAGTCCTTATCTATATACGCCCTGTAAGAATGCAATCTCTGTTTGCTTGAATGGTGAACCCTGAGGCGGTCCAAATCTGAGAGTACTATTTCATGCAAAAGTGGCTATTCCTTGTTATTCTCTCATGTTTTTCCTGCTGTTGTTTTACATTCAACATATTTTTTTTTTCTCTCAAAGCTATTTAGACACCAGGAAGGCTAGATTTTTTTTTTTAAAAATCCATTGAGGTTGACACTTTAGAAAGCTGCCGGTCATCTTGAGTGATGACAGTTGGGAAGGTAAAATGTTAAAATACCTACAGTTGAGGTCAAACAGAGGGGTCATACAAAATGCATTTTATTTTTTTTTTATGTAGTACTGACCTGAATAAGATATTTCACATAGAAGACGTTTACATATAGTCCACAAGAGAAAATAATAGTTGAATTTATAAAAATGACCCCTTTCAAAAGTTTACATACACTTGATTCTTAATACTGTGTTGTTACCTGAATGGTCCACAGCTGTTTTTTTTTGTTGTTGTTGTTTAGTGATAGTTGTTCATGAGTCCCTTGTTTGTCCTGAACAGTTAAACTGCCTGCTGTTCTTCAGAAAAATTCCAACAAATTTGTTTTTTCAGCATTTTTGTGTAGTTTTGAGATCCATCTTTTCACACTAAGAACAACTCAGCTCATATGCAACTATTACGAAAGGTTCAAACGCTCACTGATGCTCCAGAAGGAAAAACAATATGCATAATATACATAATGTTTACTGCCTGTAAAATGACTATTTTATGTTCTGTGTCTATTAAGGTAAAGCAGACATTGAAGCAAACGAGTGACCACATCTCCAAATACAACTTGCAGTTAAGTGTTTTTAAGAGAAACTTCTGAAGGTGAGAGCATCTTCTTGTCATAAATACTCATGGACTTCATAGAGCATTTGATCTGCAGGGGAAAATTTGACGTAATGTAATAAGCTCTTCCTGTTAATATTTGCTCACAGGAAGTGGCTAGAATGTTGTGACAGAATAGCACAAATTTGAGCAAAAAAAGTCTGAAAATGAAACACTGTGGGTGTCGTTACTACATTGGTGTATGGGCTGTCTGGTGACGTCTGAAAGAGTAAGAGGCCGCCTTTTGAAGCGGTTACGAATAGTACTTGTTTTTCACCATTCGTGTTGTTGATGCTCTGAACACTGTGGGATTTCCTGACTCACAGAGCCAGTTGCAGAGTTGTCAAGATTAAACATAGGTAGGTTGTTATCTAAATACTGTATGTGTTAGTATAGATGGCCTAGATTATCAGAAATTGGCTGTTCAAAATCATTTCCCACAATTCTAGTGAATGAGTAGCCCGTGCTAGTGGGTGGGTTGTGAAATGAGAAAGTAGGAAGAAAAATGGGGGCGTTTGGGTTCAGATTGTGTAGTTACACCATTTACCAGAAGGGACTAAATGTCAAACAAACCAAAGCAATCTAGCTAACCAGGCATTTTATTTTGTTTTATTTTATTTTATTTTTTAGAGCACTTAAAAATACAAAATAAACATATATTTTCAGGATTCAAGATTCAAGGTATTTATTGTCATATGTACTATTTATTTTATATTTTATATTTATTTATTTATTTTATTATCTCCTCATGAGCAAGACGGGGTAGAATGGTAACACAATAAATTGCAAAGACAATAAATATGAAGAACATACAGTAAAACAAAAGACAAAACAAGGAACAATAGTAAAAATAAACAATCACAAAAGTATATGAACTTTAGAATAAGAAAACTCATCCTGTCTACATTTCACTTTACAGCTTATGATTGTTACTAATGCCAGTCAGCGTTGTCATATAGATATAAATAAATAGATGCCTCATTAGCGGCTGTTTCTATGGGCCGCTATACGTAAGCCGCTTGTCATGTTGTAACGATCAAAGCAGATCCATGAAAACTCAAGTTTGTGTCTGCAACAGTAGTCATATGCATGTATGAATATATATAATAGACTTAAGCAGACGATTTTGCTAAACTAACATAGTACAAGACTAATGTCAGGGCTCAACGCTAAGGATTTTTTCTACTGGCCCGGTTGGGCCAGTGGTTCAAATTTTTACTTGCCCGGTCAAAATTTTCACTGGCCCTACCACAAAAAATTAAAATAGTTGCTGTTATCATTGTTTTTGATTCATGTTATCTTTTATTTTAATCAATAAGCTTACATGACACCAAAAGTTTATATACCAAATAAAATTGTTAATTTCCAATTTTGATGCCACACCTAAACCTACCCAGCAGGCACAGGACGTCAACATGACGTCAGATTGACGTTGTACCCCAACCACTATGACGTCTATCAGACGTTGCATTTTGGTTGGAAATGAAAA
>JAHKKF010492765.1:0-34005 GCA_019740295.1 Labeo calbasu
TCAAATAAATGCAGCCTTGATGAGCATAAGAGACTTCTTTAAAGACTATTACAAGTCTTACTGACCCCAAACTTTTGAACGGTAGTGTATATGTATATTATTTATTATTTATCATTTAGAACTTTTTGTCATTTTTAGAACAAACGTGTAACTAATTTTGTGTTTCTTGCCACTAGTTGGGAGCAAGTGTGAACTGTTTCAAGCGATTGCAGAACTAGTGATGCACACTTATAAATTATTATGAAGGGTTGGTTTTATATGGAAGCACTGTGAAGATGTTCTGTGAGGGTCCATGTTTAATTTATGCCGTTATTAAAGAAAGAGATGCTTTAGGGGAGATGTTCGCTTTCGGTCCAGTGGCTCTCTTGAAAAGATGTGGTGAGTGTTTCTGTTATACCTCCAGCAGTAAAACACAAGACATGCATCAGCTCTCGGTCTAGCCTTATCTAGCTTTATTGAGAACATTTTTAGACATTATCTTCTTCTGTCAAAACCTCATATGACACAAAATTAGCAAGATTTAACTATTATATCTCCTTAAGAATGGTTGAATGTGAGCTTTATGGAAGCGTGCAGCTTAGAGAATGACAGATAATGCCACAGTCAATGTTCAGGATAAATCTAGTATTATAAACCTAGCAGCCCTGCCTGAAACATTTAGCTGAGCACTTAAGCACATTAATTCAGAGGCAAAAAAGGACATTAGGCCATCAGCACTGCTTTCTATCAATGTAGCTTTAGCCGAGCCTGTGTGTGTGTATGGATGTGGATTTTGGGGGGAGGGTAAATTCGACATACAATATTGAAGTTAAGTGATGTGCTTTAGGAGCTGACACACATTTGTATTTGTAGTGTGTGGATGCACAGCCAATGCTGTCATTATTTTGCAAATTTCACTGAATAAATCACATTTAAAGTGTAATTTGCATTTAATAGTATCATCATTATGGCCCAGCAGCGATTTTATAATAGGACAATTATCATGTTTTTATAATAATGTTTGATATTGTGGAAAAAAACACTAAACAGTGCACAAAGAATCATTACATTAAGATAGCATAAATTGTGGCACTAGTTGCTGACGCTAGTAAGAGCGGTTTGGTATGCTATTCAGAAATTGGACGCTATTATGCTTGCCTCATCTTGAACTTTTTTTAATAAGCTTGGAACAGTGCATTCTGGGATTGCTTTCATTGCAATGGATATGTGTGTTGGTTCTTATGGTTTACTAGTTTGTGACTTAGATTATAAATCTTAGACTAAGATTTTGTTAAATACATCAACTCAGCAAGGATGTGTTAAATTGATCAAAAGTGACTGTAAAGCAGTGGTGGGCGATATATCGGTAGACACGATTAACCGGTGAAAATTTGTCAACCACTAGAGATTTTCGACTATCGTCTCTATTGCGGTTACATGCTCACGAGACGTCGCTGTGCTACGTGGTCACGAAAACTATGTTTGCATGTGTTTTTAACATACATATAGTTACCGTGAAATAAAAGGACTCATATCATGATATACAATTTTGGTCATATCGCCCATCCTGACAGTAAAGTCTTAATGTTAATGTTAAAAAAGATTTCTATTTATAATAAATGCTGTTCTTTTAAATGGTCTGTTTATCAAAAATCATTACTGTTTTTTAAAAAAATATTAGGCAGCACTGACTATACTAAAAGAAAGGTTACTTGAGCACTACTCGGCTACTACTACTCAGATCAGCGTTACAGTAATAAATTGCATTTTAAAAAATATAAGTGCCCCTATTAAGGATTTTTGAAAATGACTTTTTATGCAGTGTGTATTACAGCTCTTAATGAATGAAAACATCCTGCAAAGTTTTAAAGTGCATCGTGTGTAAAGTTATTGTCTCTCAAACGAAAAAAAACGATTCTGAAATCCCAAGCCGTTTCATGCTGACGTCAACATGAAACATTAGCAAATAGGAAAATTTAACCCCTCCTCCCTCAAACACCATAGCAGATTCGAGCGGATGCTCTGCACTGTGAGGGTAAATCTGTTAAGGTACAGTTAGGATATGTCTAAAAACTCCCAGCTTATTTTACTCCTCCAGCTTCAAAATCATCCTACATCACTGCAGAAGTACTGACCCAGTGTTTACAAAGTGAATGTCCAAGGAAGGTCAAACACCCTTTACAAAAAAAAGGTACAACAGCGATGTAGGAAGAATTTGAAGTTGGAGGAGAAAATAAGATGGCAGTTTTTCAACATACCCTAATTGCCTTAAACTGGAGTGCAAAGGGTAAGCATGTGCATCACAGAGCTAGACAAGATGAGGATTTGTGGTTAAAAAGTGTATTCATATAATTTTTTTAAAGAAAATGACCAATCGTTTTGCTAGATAAGAACTTTATTTCCTGGGATTTTAAGCTGCATTGAAACTACATTTTTAACCTTCAACCCATTGGCTCCCATTGAAGTCTACTATATGGAGAAAATTCCTGAAATGTTTTCCTCAATAACAAAAAAAAGTATTTCTTTGCGACTGAATAAAGACATGAACATCTTGGATGACATGGGGGTGACTAATTATCATGAAATTTTTATTCTGAAAGTGGAGTAATCCTTTAAAAACTGTTGCTCTCATGTACTCTGTAGCATGCAAAATATGTATTTAGTTGTGTGTGTTGTGTTTGCTCTGCGCAGCTTGTAGGTCTCTGGCTAATAGGAATATCTGTTCGCTCGCAATTGTCTAGAAATGGGTCGACGAATAGCGAATGTTTGTTTTTGTTATTGCTCAAAGTTATGATAAAAAATAAAGCAAAACGTTATTCTACAAACTGCAGTGCTTTATCAGTATGTTTCTGCTTCGGGCTTACTGCGGCAGTTTGAGTGTGTAATGCAATGGTGATGGGCGTTATGTTTCCAACATACACTTCACGCAGTAGACCAATCACAACAGACTGGGTCATTGAACCAATCACCGCAGATTAGCGTCATGCAAAGGAGGGACGAATAGTTGGGAGTTATTGAGCAAATAAGGTAAAAATAAATGCATGCTATAAGACAATGAAAGTGTTTTCAAGTGACCTTGCATGCATGTCAACCTATTGTTGGGGACTCCTAAAACCAAAAATATGCACCTTTCATAATCCATAATAGGGGCACTTTAAAATAAAAAAATTATAAAAGGTCTTTAATAAATATCTTAAATTGTAAATATATTTCACAATATTTTATTTATAATATTTGTGATCAAATAAATGCAGCAATAGTAAGCATATAAGGCTTCTTTCAGAAACTTTTTGAACAGAAGTGATGATCTTTATGGCTGCCACAATTTTATTGAATCAAAAGAGTCTTCATAGTCAAGCTTGGCTAAATAAAATGTTTGGCTGATAAAATAAGCTAGTATGTTTCTATTTTTATACAGTGTAGTTTGGTCTTTTATTGTTATCATCAATCTATGCCAGGAAATAACGGACAATTGACAATTAGCTTGATTATGCAGAGGCTGATTACGCTCCCGGCTAAAATCTCCTCAGTGCTTTGTGGCATTCACTTCCTCGATGTTGAGATTACTGTGTTGCAGGAGACGCTAAATCCTCGGTAATTTAGATTGCGGCCTAGAAGTCCAGATCTTACTGGAAGTCAGCCTGTAATCCAGCGTCTTAGGCCTCAGAAGCTCCCCGTGAGTGGGAAGTGTCTCTCATAGGCAGAGATTTAGCTTGGTTCCCACCCTTCCCAAAATGATTACTAGGTTACAAGCTTAAAAATGCCGCCCCGTTTCCTACAAACTCTCATTTGATTCAACTCCATCCTCCCACACTCTAATAACAGGGGACTTCCATATTTTACTTGCTTTAGAAACTTTTACAGGGCTCATTTCGTGTAGCATTTTTGCTATAGGCTAAAAATAATCCCAGCTATAATTTTAAGCACTGCTGTTGAGTCTCAGTGTGTCAGTCCCTCAAAAATGTCTCACAGTAAATAGTTGCGTCCAATATTTGCTTCTTATTCACTAACCAGGTGCTATGTGCGCTAAAGTAGCACAGGCATTTGAGTATTCAAATTAATTCATTGTCATTTGTGTCAAATTCACCTTAGTTCTATGTAAATTAGGCTTAGATTGCGCCTTACAGAACTCGCGTTGCGCTTGGTGTAATTAATGCTGTGCTGTTACCACCAGCAAAAAGCAGGCGGTAAAAGTAATTGAATTTAAAAGAGATGTTTATGTACATCTATTATTAATCATGGCAACAGTTTGTCACTAAATGATGTTCAAATGATGGTGAAGAGTGTTACAACCAGGCATATAGCCAGATGCAGTAGACTCCGTCGGCTTACAGCCAATTCAGCCACATTCTGTTATTTTCCACTGAAATCTGGCCAAACGAGGCAGTGAAGATCTTGTGACCAGACATAAGCAGAGTTAGACCTTGTGTTTGGCCTTGAGCTGAGACAAAATGTTTTTTACATGAGATTAAAAGGAGCCTAGGCCTGTCAAGATCTCTCACTCTCTCTTTATCTCTCGGTTATTGAGACAGTTTGGGAGAGTGGAGACCAGGTTCACTCAGGGTGTGATGATGGCGGAAGCCAAATGGGAAATGCCAGGCTTTTCACAGCTTTTATTAATTATGGCAGCTTATCAACTGGGAGTCCAAGGCCGATAACAGCTTTTCTCTGCCTTCTCTTATACCGTCTTGAATGAACTCAAAGGATCTTGGCTTGGAATTTGTAAAACAATATATTTTCAACATTTACTAGTTAATGTGTTGCCTGGATTTTAGTCGACTGATAACTTGTCTTAAAGGGATAGTTCACCCTTTTTTTTATTTTTTTATTTTCTATTATGGACTAAAAATATTAAGAAACATTTTGAAAGTATGATAAATATGTAATAACTAAATTGTATTAAAATAATTGCAAAAATATATGTCTAAAAATCTTTTAATGTAGTATTTTTAAATAAAATAATTAAAGAATTAAAAATGTGTATATATTAAAACATTTCTATAATATATTTGATTTAATAGAAACAGATAAATTAGTTGACCGTGTACAGTCCAGCTACACTATGCAGTTTCACTTCAGCTGAATCATTTGTTTTTGCAGTTTGCTTTTAAAATATTTATTAAAATATTTAGATTTTAATATACATACATTGGAAACATACACTACCAGTCAAAAGTTTTTGAACAGTGAGGTTTTTAAATTTTTTTAATGAATTATCTTCTGCTCATCAAGCCTGCATTTATTTAATCTGAAGTACAGCAGAAATAGTCAAATTTTAAAATATTTTTTATATTTAAAATAACTGCTTTCTATTTGAATATATTTTAAAATGTTATTTATTCTTGTGATCAAAGCTACATTTTTAGTATCATTACTCCAGTCTTTAGTGTCACATGATCCTTCAGAAATCGTTCTAATCATTCTGATTTGCTTTTTTTATTATTAAGAAACATTTTTTATTATTATTATCAATATTTAAAACAGTTAAGAACATTTTTTCAGGATTCTTATGAATAGAAAGATCCAAAGATCAGCATTTATCTGAAATAAAAAGCTTTTGTAATATTATACATTAAACCATTATATTCATCAAAGAAACCTGAAAAAAATCAAATATTAGATTGATTTTTAAAGGATCATGTGACTGGAGTAATTGCGGTAAAAATTCAGCTTTGGAATCACAGGAATAAAGAATTTTTTAAAAAGACGATAACTTTTCTTGACCACGTAGCACAGCAATGTCACATGACCACAATAAAGCGCAATAAAGTGTGTAACCACAATAAAGACGACAGAATATCCATCAGTTGACACATTTTTACTGGTTAATTGTGTTCTACTTTATATCGCCCACCCCTTTCTCTTTCTCTTTACATGACACTAATATACTAGTCACTGTTTAAATCACATATAATCACATATAACTAAAACTGCTCAGACTTGCACAGGTGTGCAGAACAGTCTAGAGCTTAACAAACAATTTCATAATAACAGGCAAATAATACTCATTATGCAGCAAAGTGCTGTGCAATGGACAAATGGTGGCGTCTGGCCTGTTCCAGCACGTTCAGCAGAACTGATCACACCGATCTGCCAGGCAACAATGGCTTTAACCATGCCATCGCTTAGCAACACTCATCTCTTCCAAACTAGGGTCTTTCCTATGGCAACTGTGAGCCATCAGAAAACATTCTTACATTATATTGTGCCTGTGACATGTGAGAACTAGCATGCATTTAGCAGGAATTCCCATGCCAATCATGTAGTGTCCTTACACACTTAGGTCCATGTGGCCCTCTCCATCACACACACGCTGACAAATACACGTTTACTCACTCTCATCCACATTCGAGAGCATTCAGCTAATGGGGTCATAGCTGGAAGGCCCAGGAGATCCCGTCCCATAGTGATGCTTTATGGAGTAAAAGCATTAGATCTGTCGAGCATTCAGACTCTCAGCGTGGCCTCCTTTCAGCCACTTGCCTGTTGGGCACCGTAGCGGATTTACTTAAAGTTATATAACTTAAAGCAAAATGTAAAGTTTAGTGCCGTTTTTAGGCAAAACTGTTCAAACAGTCATCAAATAACTGTCCTTTTGGACAGGTTTTGTTGTGTCTAATGAAGTACGACACTTTGTAAGAGTGAACCAAAGCAATACTAGACATCTTAAAGAGATGGTTCACTCAAAAATTATGATTCTATCTTTAATTACTCACCCAAATGTCGTAACAAACCCGTAAGACCTTTGTTCGTCTTTGGAACACAAATTAAGATTTTTTTGATGAAATACGAGAGCTTTCTGACCCTGTATACACAGCAACGCAACTACCAAAGACTGACACGAAAGAGAAGATATTGTTGGATAAAGTCATTATTTTTTACGTTACCAATGATTATTTTGGTAAACGAGTAATCTGTCTATTATTCTGACGATTAATTGAGTAATCGGATAATTATATATATATATATAATATAATCATTGGATAATGATTTTTTTATTGTAGTAATAAAAATAGACCTAAATGAACAATAGCCTTTAAAATGACTAAAAATACATATATAATTGCAATTAGGCAAATTCAAATAAAGTATCAAAAGCAAGTAATCATTTGGTTTTATTGAGCAAAACTGTTGAAATACATAATGTATCATAAACAACAGAGCTAATGGACATTTCGCATTATAAAAAATGCCTGCAGAGGGCGCCAACAACTTGACGATTGTTTTTACACTTTACTGCGCTATTTAATCATTGTTTCATATTGACTAAACAACATTTAATTCAAATGTCCATTTAAACTTTAGTATTTGGCCATTTCCTTATGATAGCAAAGTTACAGCCACTGTAATTTCTTGAATATGTGGACACCAAAACGTGTAAACTCAGTGTAAAGGTTTAAACTTTTATTTTGAAATCGCGATGAACAGTACCTGATGAATGAAAAATACTGATGTATTCTCCTGTGTTTGCGTAGGGTTATAAATTACTTACCTTACAAAACTGATGAAAAAACCATGTTGCGTTCCCAAACGTTCTAATGAACCCAAACTCACAACAACGTGCAGAGATGGCGTTTGAGACGCTTCACACATGTAAATAATAAGAGTTTGTGGAGTAATGTTAACATTTACTGTGAATGGAGCCGCTCTAGATGCACGTATGTAACGTATACGCATGTAATTATATTGAACCTGAATCGCATATATTTATTTAATTGAATCTTAGTGTTTGTAAATTTTTAATGGCATTATGCGTTGTTGTGATTTTTAAATGGGTTTAATATTTGGAATGCACCACTTCCGGTATTTTGCCGATTACTCGACATTGGCGAAATGCAATCGAGGATTTTTAAAAATCGAACGAAATCGAGAAATCGTTCTAGCCCTACGTTTTTTTATTTTTATTTTCTTTGCACGCAAAAAGTGTTCTCATACCTTATAACATTACGGTTGAACCACTGATGTCACATGGACTGTTTTAAAGATACACTTAGTCTTAAGATAAATAAATAGTGAATAAATATGTAAATCGTCTGAGAGTACTTTAGAAATGTTCTGAAGTTTCACATTTTGAACATCAAAGCTCTTCTCAGTTGCTTGTCTTTTTATTTCTGTTACAGACTATAAAGCTTTCTAAGTTTTAAATGTCCCTGGCACTGATATTTATAGCTTGCTGTTACAAGACGTGTTGGTCTCTGACCCTTTAGAAGTGCAGGTTTTGTTTTTAAAGTCTTGGCATACTGATTCTATTTGATAATGAATATTCTTGTTCCGAACAAGACAACGCTGGCAAGTTTTTCCATGTTTTTTTTTTTATACATAAATAGTAATAGAAAGAGAGAGGCCTTTCGTAATGTGTTATTAGAAGAAGTAAACTGAGATAGTCCAGCGTCTAAATATATTGGTTGTTTATGGAAGCAAAGGGCCGTCAGGATGTAATTTATGACGACTAAGCATCATCGGTGGAGGAGAGACTGTGTACTTTATTTCAGACTTGCTCTAGGGGGGAGAAATGAAACCGGGAGGACAGGGAAGAAGCTGCCGTGCCGCCCTCTAACCCCAGATGGATGCCAGAAATAGGCTCTGTCGTAAGGCAAGCATGAAAGACCAGAGAATGAAGAACTGAGAGTAGTGAATGACAGAAGATGTTGTTGCAAAAACATGAAATGTGCAAATTTGCTGTTTCAGTCATTAAAAAGCAACATTATTTCGGGGTGGCTGACGCAGTATTATTGCATCAACATCAGGTTTTAGGTTTAAAATGTATTATAAATGCATTAAAAAAAGTTAACGATATTTAGGGGTAATTTGAGTCATTTATATTGGTTACCTAATGTGTTTTTCACAACTTTTAATCACCTTTTTCCTCTTTGCTAGTTAATTTTAAATGGTTATACATTGTGAGAAATACATTTTTAATTTTAAATTGATATGCAGTTAATACAAGCTTATTAAAGCTGCTTGAATAATGCAAAAGTTCTTTGTGCCATTTATCCATTACTAAGGAAAATATACAACCAAATTTCAAAAATCCAGTATGTCCAGATATAAAAGTATATTTAATTGAGCTGAGTTTGTACAAACACGTCATTTAAAAAAAAATCTAACTCACTTGTTTCACTTCTCATAAATGCTTGTTTCTTTATGATGGGTTCTTTCTCCTCGGTAGTCCAGCCCCCACTGCACCACTTTTCATATGATCCATTTATGCACCACTTTTCTCAGAGTTCAGAGTGTTAATTTTCTGTTTTGGCATAATGTCACAGAAACGGTGAGTCTGATTCTTACCTTTATCCTTAGGTGTATTGTTTCAGTTGGCTGTTGGTTTTGAATTTAGTAAGAGCTGTTTTGGTCATGTGCTGCTGCTCTTCTAGTTATACAGGCGGGTGTAAGGAGTGTATGTGGCTGGATTTGGGTGTTTCTGTGGGAGTTGGGTGTGGTGGTTCAGTATGTTTTAGGGTATATAGGAGTCAGAGTGGAAATCTGCCTAGCTTAAGTTAGCACACCAACAGGAAACCCAATCTTCTTTGTATGAAAAAAATCAGTGCTTGAGTGTTTTACTTCATTTTACTGAACATCTGCAGACTCTTGAGATGTTTGGAGTTTGTGAAAGGCTTGAATGTAAGCTGAGTTGTACTAATCACAGTGCTTCAGTCTAGTGTGCACAAAATGCAAAAAAGATCCAAGTTTGAATCAGTCCAATGGATCCTTCACTGAATGAACTCACTGAATCAGTTTGAATCTGACTCACAGAACCACAAATCTTGTCTTTAAAATAAAACAAGAACTGATTTTGTATACTTGTGAAACTTGAATTAGCAAAATCATTTGTTAATGATTATTTATACAATTGGAAGCCTGTTTCTGCCACTGAATAAAAATTGTAAAAAGGTAACTGCGAAATTTTATCTCACAATTCTGACTTCTCACAATTCTCACAATTGCAAGTTTACATCTTGCAATGACTTTTGAAGTATCGTAATTGTGAGTTATGAAGTCAGAAATCTGATTATTTTCTCAGAATTGCGTGATATTAATCGAGATGTTAAGTTGGTAAAATGACATAATTATCTTGTTAAAATGAAGTTTTCCTGTAATAACAAGATGTTTTCCCATTAAAACGACATCTTTTCTTGTAAGAACGAGATGTTATGTCGTTAAAACGACATAATTATCACGTTAAAACAACATCTTTTCTCGTAATATGAGATGTTTTATCGTTAAAACGACATATTTTATACCCACGACCAAAAAATACGAAAAATCTAGCTTCATTTTCATTTGTCCATTTTTTAAACTAAACAAAATAATAATAATAATAATAATAATAATAAAAAAACTGACATGACATCTTGTTATTACGAGAAAAGATGTCGTTTTAATGAGAATTGTCATTTTAACAACATAACATCTAGTTTTTGTGAAAAAACATGTTGTTTTAATGAGAAAACATTACGAGGAAAGTTAAAACAACATAACATCTCGTTATTACGACAATTGGGTAGAAAAAATAATATGTGTGGAATAATATAATATAAACTCACAATTCTGACTTATTTTTCTCACAATTGCAAGTTTACATCTCGCAATTTTGACTTTTGAAGTATCGTAAACTCGTAATTGTGAGTTATGAAGTCAGAAATTTGCATTTTTTTTCTCAGAATTGCGTGATATTAATCGAGATGTTAAGTTATTAAAATGACATAATTATCTTGTTAAAATTTCCTGTAATAACAAGAGGTTAAAACGACATAATTATCACGTTAAAACAACATCTTTTCTCATAATATGAGATGTTTTATCATTAAAACGACATCTTTGTTACCCACGACCAAAAAATACTAAAAATCTAGCTTCATTTTCGTTTGTCAAAACAAAATAATAATAAAATTGACATGACATCTCGTTATTACGAGAAAAGATGTCGTTTTAATGAGAAAACATCTCGTTATTTCGAGAAAAGATGTCGTTTTAACGAGATAATTGTCATTTTCACAGCATCTCGTTTTTACGAAAAACGTTTTAAAGAGAAAACATCTAGTTATTATGAGAAAAGATTGTTTTTTTCAAGAATTGTCATTTTAACAACATTTCATCTAGTTTTTGCGAGAAAACATTGTTTTAATGAGAAAACCACACGAGAAATTTAAAACAATATAACATCACGTTATTACGACAGTTGGGTAGAAAGAAATAATATGCGTGGAATAATATAATATAAACTTACATTTCTGACCTTTTTTTCTCCGAATTTGAGTTTATATCTCACAATTCTGTGAAAAAAAGTCAGAATTGCAAATACATACTTGCATTTGCAAGAAAAAAAAGTCAGAATAGTGAGTCTGTATCACACAGTTCTGAGGAAAAAAACTCAGATTTGTGAAATAAAAAGTCACAATAAGCATTTTTTATTTTTTTAATTCAGTGGTGGAAACGGGCTTCCATGTATAACAGTGCTGTTAAACCTTAAAAACTACATTAAACAGGTATTTATCTAATGAATTAATGAACACGGTTAATTACATCTTTACAATATTTTACAGACAAAAAGGCTTTTTATATATAGGATCATGGTAAAACTTAATGTCTCATTTGTTAACATTAGTTAATGCACTAACTAACAGATAACAGATAATAATGTATTAATTAGTACATGCTGAACTATGATTGATGTAAAAAATATAAAAATTTCACATATTAACAATAACAAATTAACCAAAAACCTATATAAAACAAATGAATACATTATTATATTAAAAAATAATCAGACATTGTATTAAATCATTTAATTAGACGCACTAAGGAACAAAAGCTAGCAAGGTATGTTAATGCTGATCATACACACAATTTCTGCTCTCTCTTTATGTTAATTGTTCCCCCTGACAACCGAGGATTTCTATTTAAAGAAGTGGAGAACCTCATGTCTTTAATTAAACCATGGCCTCATATCAAGCAGTCCACACGGTTACATTCCTGCCTCACTCGTTAGCTGCCTATTACACTATATAATTAGTACAGATAACAAACCCGCCCCTTGCTGAGTGTCTTCAAACAAATTCAGTGGGGCAATTACTGTGCTGTAATACCACAGTAGTGGCAAATGGCATGGTTTTTTATGGGTTTGGCTCTTTTAGTCTTCTTGGAATAAACACTCTTTTATAGAATTTCTGCACAATCTTTAATTTCATAACTTGTAACTAACTGACAGAAATCGTAACTAATGTCATTGACTGTTTTAGAATATCTTTCACTGAATATGCACAGCTAAACATTACATTCAAATACACTCACAGAAAATGTTGCAGAATCAGGTTGCAGCGTTATACGAGTCTGAAATCTGTTTTTCATTTTCCCATATTGTAATTTATCCTTGTGGTTTTTGGTGTTGAACAGAGTGAATCTTTAACTAGTGTTCCTGTTTCTTCCTCACAGTGAACAGAGTATATGTCAAGCCCGAGCCTCTGTGATGATCTATGATGACACCAGCAAAAAATGGGTGCCAGTCAAACCAGGTCAGCAGGGCTTCAGCCGCATCAACATCTACCACAACACTGTCAACAACAGCTTCCGTGTGGTGGGAGTCAAACTGCAGGACCAGCAGGTGAGATACGAACATGGTACAACAAACAGAGAGAAGACACTGTGTGATATGATCTTACTGTACACAGTGTGCTTTAGTTTGACAGACCCGTCCAATGAACATTCAGTTTTGTATTATTTTATATGTTAAAATCAGACATGTGTTTCTGTTTTGTGGTTTCCAAAAATACCATTTATTTGAATGCATAATTGACCTGAGAAAGTTTTCATATGAAGAGAATTTGAAATAGTTTGATTACAGGGAAAATATCACAGATGCAGATACATAACCACATGTCAACATTCTTCCAGGTCGTTATAAACTACTCTATTGTGAAAGGTCTGAAATACAACCAAGCCACGCCAACTTTCCACCAATGGCGTGATGCTCGACAAGTTTACGGGCTGAACTTTGCCAGCAAAGAGGAGGCCACCACCTTCTCCACTGCCATGCTGTTTGCGCTCAATGTCCTGAGCTCTCAGGATGCAGGTAACAACATAATTGTATTTCTTTTTAAATCTCTGTGCCACCCTCCTATTGTATGTTTTGTTTGGTTGGGTGTAACCTAGATTATTTCTGGAATTTGAGAAGCTATATTCCAGATTTATTGCTTTGTGACAATGGGTTTAAAAGTCTTTGGTATTAATTAAAGGGATAGTTCACCCAAAAATGAAAATTACCTCATGATTTACTCACCCTCAAACCACCCTAGGTTACATGACTCTCTTCTTTCAGACGAAGACAATCAGAGTTACACAAAAAATGTACTGTCTCTTCCAAGCTTTATAATGGCAGTGAATGTCTATTGAGATTCTGAAGTCCAATAAAGTGTGAATGGCGTTACAATGGATGACGTAAACACTGATCACAAAAGGTTCAAAACAAGGATTTGTAAAGCAAAATATTGGAGGATTTCGATATAAGCCAAGAGTAGACTGTTTTTTCTTTGTTGTAAACAAAACTCGATGTATGCAAGACTAGCTTATTAGCATGTGCGATAATAGCATATATATGTCCTACATCATCTGCTGGAAACGCCACTCTCTTGCAAATGCGCATACGACAGTTAGCTGATGCTATTACGGTTTGTAAAATTTTAAATATGGATATTTTTCTTACAAAAACGCATCGATTCACCTCTGAAGGCCTTTATTAAACTCCCAGAGTCATGTGGAGTACTTTTTATGATGGATGGATGCACTTTATTTGACTTCAAAATGTCAACAGCCATTCACTGCTATTATAAAGCTTGGACGAGCCAAAACATTTTTTATATAACTCCGATTGTATTCCTCTGAAAGAAGAAAGTCATATAAATCTAAGATGGTTCGAGGGTGAGTAAATCATGGGGTAATTTTCATTTTTGGGTGAACTATCCCTTTAATTATACAGTATGTACATAAAACTCAACATTTTTATTTATCTGATCAAACTGATCAAAAGGTGACACTGAATACATTCATAATTTATTAAATAAATGCTCCTCTTTTAAACTCTTCATCAAAGAATCCTGAAAAAAATGATCACAGTTTTCATAAAAATATTAAGCAGCACAACTGTTTTCAACATTGATAATAATAAGCAATGTTTCTTGAGCGCAAATCAGCATATTAGAATGATTTCTGAAGGATCATGTGACACTGAAGACTGGAGTAATGGCTGCTGAAAATTCAGCTTTGCCATCACAGGAATAATTACATTTTAATATATATTAAAATAGAATGTTTTTTTAAATTGTAACAGTATTTCACAAGTTGCTGTTTTGTTGTATTTTTGATCAAATAAATGCAGCCTTGGTGAGCTTAAGTGACATCTTTCAAAAACATTTCAATATTTTAAAGTAGCATAGTTTAAATACTATATTAATACTTTCTGCTTAATTCATTATTTGTTTTTTAATAATTCTGATCTACTGATAAATTATGTCTTTAAGTAAAAATGTAAAAAACCGATGTTGCATATCACATCATGCAAAATATAATTTATAAACAATGATTTGCAATGTTTATCTCTTAAATATATATATGTATATACAAATGTGAATTTAAAAGAGATGAGGATAATGCAAACACTTCTACATTACAGTCATTGCAGTATTGTTAGCTGTGTTACTATATATAATCACTTAACTGTAATTCACTATAAAAGTACTAATTCAAAAACAGTAAGTTCACATTGAAAATATTGTTGTTTGGGTCTTGTACGTGGGACCGTTAAGTGTAGTGTAACTCTTATTTAAGAACAGTACACGGGCCTCTCTGGTTTCAGGCTGCTGCTACTTATAAGATGTATGTGGGGGGGTCTTCTGCCATTGGTGCTCAGCCCTGGTTAAAATATCCATGGAGCCAAACAGTCTCAGGCCACGGGTGTTGCATGTTTCTTGCTTTTTGGGGTGGGCTGATTAGAAAGGTTGTTAGAAGTGCTGTTCGCACCTCAGCATGCAGAGAAGAGAGAAGCTGCTGTTCACCTGCCTCAACTCACCTGTACGGAGTCCTGACTGTTATTACCAGTTTCCACCTGGTAGTGGAGCTCAAACTGCACCATTATAGATATTTGTTAAGGCACCTGAGAGGGCCGTGGAGCCATGCTTGGACCGGAGTTTTCCCCAGGGCCAATCCGCCGGATCAGTTCCACAGTAATAAAACTCAGCAGTAAGTAGTGTTAAGGGCTGGGGGATTCAGTCGCATGTTTTAATAATGTGATGCGATGCCTCGGATGGGTCATTGTGGTGTCTTTGATGGAGGATGTGGTTGTGGAAGCTGCTCAGTGGTTTTTGGCACAGCGCCTGTCAGAAGCTTGTGACGAGGCGTGTGCGGGTTTGGGAGGAATAGTGTGTTCGGCGTGACTATTTCTGAACAGTTATCATTAGTGCTTCACTGATATGGCTGTATGGATTTAGATTTTTATGGAAACATAACATAATAATAACAGGACTTTTATTTTATCTTTAAACAATTTAAATAATGTGCAAAATGGATTGACTTTAGGGCTACAACGATTCCTCGATTCTTTATTTATTTATTTGAACTAGTTATTATTGCCTCATTGCTATTATATATATTTTTTAAGTCATAAGGCTACAGTTACAGACTTACAGTTGGCATAAATGCATTTTTTTTATTAATAAAAAATTGGTAACACTTTACATTAAGGTGTCATTTGTTAACGTCAGTTAATGTATTAAATAACATGAATGAACAATGAACAATAGATTTATTACACTATTTATAATGTTAGTCAATAAAAATACAGTCGTTCTTTGTTTTTTCATGTTAGTTGACAGTGCATTGACTAATGTTAACAAACTCAACTTGTGATTTTAATAATGCATTAATAAATGCTAAAAATAAGATTAACTAAGATTAATAAATGCTGTAGAAGTATTTTTAGTTCATGTTCACTAATGTAGTTTTTAACCTTATTGCAAAGTGTTAGCAAAAAATTAAATAAATTATTTTTTTATTGTAATTGCCACACTATTGCAAACACGCATACACACAAAACAAGTTTAAAACAACAGCAACATTCAGGAAATGTAAAAGCACCTAATTATGTAAAGAAAGGAAAAGAAGAAAAAGTGAACAATTATTGGAGAAAATATTATAAAAATGTATAAATGTTTATTTGTGTAATCTATTAAATGAATTGAGTTGGAAGACATAAAATATAAACTAAGTGAAATTAATGAATGAATAAATAATAATAATATAAACAAAAACAATATTAATAGTACAGATTCAGAAGTTATAATTATTATTATTGTTGTTAGCATTAATAAATATGATTTTTAAATAATAATAATAATTTTGACAGCTGGCATAAATATTGTTTCATTAAATATATTGTTTAGATATTGCTAAAACAGTAAAAAGTCTTCTGAAAATAAAATAAAATATTCTTTCAGATCTGGTATGCATTACTAAATTTGATGAAAGATGCTTCTGTTTGAAGTTATTTGAATTATTTGTTCAATTCAAGTGAATGAATTCTTTGTGTTAAAAAAAATGACAATCTGTGCACTGTAAATACTATCATAAAGCATACTTGATCTAATGCTTAAATTTTGTTTAAAAAAAATTATATTTTTTTACGGTTAACATTTTCCAACTATAAAATACAGTAGAGATTTATATGTGACCCTTTACCACAAAACCAGTCATAAGGGTCAATTTTTTGAGATATATACATCATATAATAAATAAGCTTTCCGTTGATGTATGGTTTGTTAGGTAGGGTGCAAAAAAATTAAAAATATTGAGAAAATTGGCTTTGTAGTTCTCCAAATGAAGTTCTTAGCAATGCATATTACTAATCAAAAATTAAGTTTTGATATATTTATGGTAGGAATTTTACAAAATATCTTCATGGAACATGATCTTCACTTAATATCCTAATGATTTTTGGCATAAAAGAAAGTTGATTATTTTGACCCATACAATGTATTGTTGGCTATGACTTGTTTTGTGATCCAGGGTCACATATTATGCAAGTGGTGTGTCATAAAGGAAAATGGCAGGGTTTATCAAACAAATGGCCAATGGGTCCCATCATCCAATCAGATTCTGTCTTTGTTTCCACTTCTTGTTATCTCAGTAGACATCATCATTTCAGCTCAATGATCACCAGGGTATGTGTATTTGGTACAAAGGGACTCTGCTGCTGCACGCAACCACCAAATGATACGGTATGTGCGTCATGAAACACTGTCAATATTGACTGCACATTACTTCAAAACCTTATCCAAAGCGAATTAATCGTAATATTTAGTTAGCGTTTCCCCTCCGAGGCTTTTTAGGTATTTAACCATAAATCACAATAACATCCAAAGCTCCAGATTTGACTCGTGAGAGGCACTTAAAAGTACGAATCCATCAACTTTATTCACCAACCAATTTAATACACTCCAACTGCAGCCATTTATCAGCATGTTGCTATAGCAAGGGATTTATGAAATAAATCATACAGACCTGCAGTAGAGATGGATATGTGAGTAATATCATTGCTTTTTATGCTGTCTGGTTACAAAGTGCACAGCTTAATTGATATCAAGCATTAAGGTTGAATCCAGAGCACACATAATTACAGTTGGTTAGCAAAGTCTTCATAAGATGATGCACTGGTCTAAAATCCTAGTGGAAAGATGCCGCATTGTCTCGCTTCACCAGTGGAGCAAATAGCATTCATGCATTACCCAGAATGCTCAGCAGGGTTTGGATTAATGGTTTATGGTCTGCAAATTGACATTTCATTTTCACAAATGATGGTGAGTTCTGTTGAATTTTCCCCTTTTTCCCTGACTGTTTTAGCCAGATTGAACTGATAGCATCACATGCTTTAAGACCATAAACACTGTCAGTAAAATGATATTGTATATCTGTTTTATTCTAAGTAAGTTTGATCCTTTGATTTTTATGCTGGTCTGTTTATATCGACTGATTTATCTCCAGTATATCTAACTTGAGGTTATTCATGTAGTGTGAAATAACATATATGATGTGTCTTTTAGATATTTCAAGAGTTTCAGTAGTTGTATGGTGCCTGTTATAATGGGGCAGATGATTTGGGACCATCTGCTGCAGACAGGACCTCAGGTGGATTGCATGTTTGCGACACTGTGTGAAATGCTGCTTTCACGTGACGTATGAACATATTCCCATTCCTGTTGCTTGAGGGACTTGATATTCAGTCCTGCTGAAATTATTCAGATTTTTTGTGCCAATCTGTTTTCCTGCTTAGATGTTGAAACAGCATGAGCACATACTGTAATAAAGCTTTTTCTTTTTGAATACAGGCCTAGTTTTATTACGCTGTGAGTTATGACAGGAATGTGGATCTTGTGATGAACTGAATGATGTTCCTGGTTGTTTTTTTGGAAGCCATTAGGAGTATTTTAGGATGTGACGCTGCATACTGGCATTAAATTCAGTGAGACTGCAGCTTCCGTAATCACCTTGAGGACACGGATTGTTTAATCATTAAATGTGGAAGCAGAATCCCACCTGTCATCTGCTTCATCTGCAGCTTGTTTAGATCCAGAGCCTGCTGACAAGTGCTAATGCAAAGGTCTTTGAGCTTTTTCATTTATCATGCATATTCACTCAATCTGCAATAACTGTTCAAAGAAGCTGCATACGTTACTCCTGGACTTATTAATAAGGCAGAACTTTATTTAGTATTTATTATATAACAAGAAATCCTTGCACTGTGTAGGAGTTTGTGCAGTTCTGCAGTGCTGCCTGAAGTTTCCTGTTTTAAATGTCTGGCTTCTTTCAGGTCTCATCAGGTCTAGTATAAAACATAAACTGCCACTGTGATCAGTGTGTTTTTTTGTTATTTCAGGACATTTTATTGCTTTTTATTGCTTATTATTGTTTGTTTTATCTCAGCTGGCAGATGATCAACCTTCAGTGTCGAAATAATGTCAGTTGTTTTTCAGTGTCGAAGTAACATTGAGATAGCATGTTTAATGCTAAATGGATATAAAACGATTAACAAAATGCTTAGAAGTCAACGTTAAGATTTTAAGATCTGTACAAAAACACAGCAAATATGAAATTACATTCAATATGTTCTTAAGAAGATACTGTTAATACATGCCAAGTTCTGTCTTGAAACTCTGGATGGCACAGGCTAATGATATTTACAGTGTTAAACTACTTGGTGCAAGCTGATTGGCTCATGTTGCATATGCAGACAATGAGCTTGCTGGTTTATATTTAAATGGCTGGTTGGCATTCACTAGAGCATTTCGGAGCACACTTACAGTTACTGTGAAACCCTCCACCTCCCTAGCTCCACCTGTATAAATCTACTATTGGTTATGCATGTTAATGTTTTGTTTCTTATAAGTGTGTTGCCATTTTAAATGCATATTTAAATGCTTAAGCTCTTTAAAGGTGGATTCTGATTGTCTGTCAATATTTGTATCATTCATCAGTTGGAAAAAAGTCATTCTGAATGTTGAATACTTCTGAAACTACACTACCAGTCAAAAGTTTTTGAACAGTAAGATTTTTAATGTTTTTAAAAAGGTCTTTTCTGCAAAAACAGTAAAAAGTTGAAATGTTTTTACTGTTTAAAATAACTGTTTTCTATTTGAACATATTTTAAAATGTAATTTATTCCTGTGATTTTAAAGCAGAATTTTTAGTGTCATTATTCCAGTCACATGATCCTTCAGAAATCATTCTAATATTCTGATTTGCTGCTTAAAAATCACTTATTATTATTCTGTTGCAAAATATTTTATTTAAGATTAATGCTGATCTTTGGATCTTTCTATTTATCAAAGAATCCTGAAAGAAATGTACTCAACTGTTTTGATAATAATAATAGCTTTGATCACAGGAATAAATTACATTTTAAAATATATTGAAATAGAAAGCAGTTATTTTAAATAGTAAAATTTCATATTACTGCTTTTACTGTATTTTGGATCAAATAAATGCAGGCTTGGTGAGAAAAAACAATTCTTTAAAAAACATTAAAAATCTTAAAAGATCAAAAACTTTTGACTGGTAGTCTATATCGTTCATTTGTGTCGTCATAGTTGTGATGTGTACTTCCCTATTCTCAAAAAAAAGAACTAGAACGATTATTACAACTCTAACTTTAAACCTTTTATAGTTCATTGTCCTTGGTGTGAACAGGCCTTTAGAAGACAATAAAAGTTTTTGCAACTGCCAACATTCTGTCTAGCTGTGTGAGCAACTCATTATTTTGCCACCTTAAATTTCACAGTAGATAGATTTTGACGTTCTAAACTCAATTATGTTTGATGGTGCCTAGCAACCAAAGATTATCAACCACATTAGATATGCCCACGCTAAGGGTCTTTCTCTTAACAGAAGGGCCTTCCTCCCTCCCTTGAGCTTTAATGCCCCATACTGAGTCCCTGAATGTCATATGACGTAAATAGTCATCATCTCAGTAACCGGAGAGCCATGTTTACCATTATTAGCAGAGCTCCTTCACACCCTATAACAGGTTCAACAGAACGATTATGTTGGCTTACGAATGAGTGTGCTAAGTCTACCAGTAATAAGGTGTTGGGTATGAGGTGATTGTGATGTTACATTATTGGGAAAATATGTTTGCTGGATTTATTGGGCTGTAATAGTTTAAAAATAAGGTGCCTTAGTTTGGCAGAAGAAAACGCTTTGTCTATCTATAGTTGTTGTTGTCGAAGGCCATTTGTCCAAGCCAACTCATTCATCTGTTAGTAGAAGCACTGAAACAAAACCAGTTGAGAACTTCTGCATTCCTAAAGTCTGCCATAAGGTGCCAGAATATATAAAAAGGATTAGTTCATTTCTGGAATATAAATTACCTGATAATTTACACACCCCCATGTCATCCAAGGTGTTCATGTCTTTCTTTCTTCTATCGCAAAGAAATTAAGGTTTTGAGGAAAACATTCCAGGATTTTTCTCCTTATAGTGGACTTCAGTGGGGATCAACGGGTTGAAGGTCCAAATCGCAGTTTCAATGTAGCTTCAAAGGGCTCTACATGATCCCACCCGAGAAATAAGGGTGTTTTCTAGCGAAACAATCCTGTCAATCCTGTTTCTTACAAGAATAAAAATGTATATTCTTTTTAAAAACAAATGCTTGTTTTGCACTAGCTCAGTTTAACAAGGCATTACAGTGTCACGTTGGAAAGGTCACACTTGACGTAGGCGGAAGTACTGACCCAGTGTTTACAAAGCGAACATGCAAAGAAAGTCAAAGGGCCTTTACAAAAAAAGGTAAAACAACGATGTCGGACGATTTTGAAATGGAAAGTGAGATGGAGTTTTTTCGTCCTACCCTAACTTTTTGAACCGGAGTACACAGATGAAGAACTAAACGCGTGTGACCTTTCCAACATGACTACGTAATACGTGAGATCGAGCTAGTGCAAGACAAGCATTTGTGGTTAAAAAGTATATATATATATATATGTATTTTTTTTTTTTAGAAAATGAGTGATCGTTTTGCAAGATAAGACTCTTATTCCTCGGCTGGGATCGTGTAGAGCCCTTTGGACCTTCAACCCGTTGATCACCATTGAAGTCCACTATATGGAGAAAAATGCTGGAATTAATTTCTTTGAAGACAGAAAGACATAGAAGATCATATGGAGTGAGAAACTAATCCTTTAAAGCAATCAGACACACATTTACCAGCTCCTGAGAGACAATTAAATAAAATATTTAAATTACGAGGTGCAATTATTTTCTTTTTCTTCAGGTCCAGGAGCACTTCGTCAGAACGGACCGGTGACAGATGATGGCGAGGCTCAGAGGAGGTGCGAAACGTCTCTAATGACACTTACTCTTTCTGAGACATCTGTCAGATGTTCAAGCTTTTCAAACATTGGACACTGGCCTAAATTGCAGCATATGCTTTCTTTTTAAAGTAAAATCAGTTATTCTGATTCCCCTGAAAGGTGTAAACACATTTCCTCTGTGGTTTTTTTCAAGCCTCCCACAGCAACAGAGATTTAACCAATGGCATGAGTTTGGGGGTGGGACTATCTGTTTGCCCAACCAATAGCAAATGGTGTTTGGGAAGTCAGTTCAAAAACTAAATTCCTAATTTTTAACATTACAGGTTAGAAAGTGTAGTATTCAGTGTATTACTGTTGCAGAAATTAAAATTAAAATCAAATCACTGATTTTAAACACACTTTAGTTTTTTTCACACTCATTTTTAATCACTTCACATATTTGTTGTCATGAAGATTGAGAAAACTTCTTAAAGGGATAGTTTTCCCCAAAAATTCTGTCATTAAGTACTCACCCTCATGTCGTTCCAAAACCGTAAGACTTTCGTTCGTCTTTGGAATGCAAATTAAGATATTTTTGATGAACATCAACACAAAAAGTATTCTCGTAGCTTCATAACATTACGGTTGAACCACTGATGTCACATGGACTATTTTGTTGATGTTCTTGGTACCTTTCTGGACCCTGAATGTGGTTGGACACTTACTCTCTATGGAGGGTCAGAGAGCTCTTAGATTTCATCAAAAATATCTTCATTTGTGTTCTGAAGATAAATGAAGGTCTTATGGGTTTGGAACGACATGAGGGGGAGTAATTAAATTTTCAGACAGCATTTTCATTTTTAGGTGAACTATACCTTTAACTGCTGTCACAATGTAAGTTTAGATTAGGTTCTGCCCTCTAGTGGACACATAAAAGCTGCACTGATGCGTGAACCTTAATTGCACTGTTCAGCCTAGCATTTATAAAACCCACCGAGCTGAATAGAACAATGTGTGGACACACATCATTTATTTACTCTCCAGTGAGCTTGTCTTTGTGTCACTTCATACGGTGGATTTAGAGTGTTTGGATTTCACTTTGCCCAACATTATTTTTAAGCGAGTTAACATTTGTTTCTAGGCAAATGATGGACCAGCATCAGGTGCAGATGGAAAGGGAACGACGAACATCTGGCTCTGCAGGTAGACTAAAGATGCCACACCTCTATGGAATACGATATGAGACTGCACACAGTGCAATTAAAAGATACACAAACACACACTCATTAAACCACCCACAGAGTAACCCTGCAGACTTCATTGTCTGCTTGGAGAAGTGTTAACACGGAGGAATATCAAATTCCCTGGCCACAGAACAGATCCCTAGTCCAAACAGCACATGCAGCCCATCCTCTCTCATACACACACATGCTCACTTTCTGTTTCCGCCCACGCTTCAGCCAAGACAGTTGTCTTTCATAATGCCATAAACAGCATTTGTGAGTTCTGTTTTGGTGAATCTCATGAAACATGTGAAGAGCATGTTGAAATCTCATTTCATCCCCAAACTAAAAGAAAGAAAAAGACATGATGTTTTGCTTAAAAAAATTAAGCCTGTTTTTAGGAAAATTAAGATTTTTTTACTTGTGCATGTTAATTAATCCCTATTGTCATTACTGTTATGCTGCAATGCAAAATAATAATAAAAATAATCATTTTAATACAAACTTTATTATTTAAATAGTCAAGAAATAACAAATTAAATTGTGTTTATTAATTTATATATATATAGGTCAAAAGTTTGCATCCCCCTTTCAGAATAATAAAAATGTTTAATTGTTTTACCAAACAAAATGCATGTTATTGTTTATTTAGTACTGACCTGAATAAGATATTTCACATAAAAGACGTTTACACATACTCCACAAGAGAAAATAATAGTTGAATTTATAAAAATTACCCAGTAAAAAAGTTTACATCCCCTTGATTTGTATAGTGTGTTATTACCTGAATGATCTACAGCTGTGTTTTTTTGTTTAGTGATAGTTGTTCATGTTGTTAAAGTTAAACTGCCTGCTGTTTTTCAGAAAAATCCTTCAGGTCCCACAAAGTCTTTGGTTTGCCAGCATTTTTGTGTATTTGAACCCTATACAACAATGACTGTATGATTTTGAAATCCACCCAAAGGCTTCAAATACACAAACATGCCCAAAAACCAAAGAATTTGTGGGACCTGAAGGATTTTTCTGAAGAATAGCAGGCAGTTTAACTGTTCAGGACAAATATGAACATGAACAACTATCATTAAAAAAAATTATCATTCAGGTAAGAACACAGTATAAGAATCAAGGGGATGTAAACTTCTGAAACCGGTCATTTTTATAAATTCAACTGTTGTTTCCTCTTGTGGACTATATGTAAACATCTTTTATGTGAAATATCTTATTCAGGTCAGCACTAAATAAACAATAACATGGATTTTGTATGATCCCTGTTATTTTGGTAAAATAATTTACATTTTTAATGATTCTGAAAGGGAGTGAAAACTTTTGACCTCAACTGTATTTATGCATAAACGCATATCATGAATTTGTTTTTTCATTTACATTTGCATTTAAAAAATTAAAAATCAGTTTAATTCAAAAATTTCAACTTGATTATCACAGTAATTTGATTTTAATGAGAATCATCACTGAGAATAAGTAGAATTTTTTTTTTTTAATTTCAAACGTAAGGCATCCAAAATTTTAAAAGGAGGAATTTTCTAAAATTGTAATTAAAGTAGTGTTACAATTAAACAAAATCTTGTTCATAAAATATGGCTAATTTTCTGTCTCCATTTCTGTCTTTCTAAAATCTGACCTGATGTAATGTTTTTGTGAGATTCACCTGTTTGCAAGGCACATAACATGCTTTAAAAATCTTATATTTTGCTCACATTTCATCATTTTAAGTTTCTTCGTACGCGTTGATGCTTGATTTTTATCACTGTCACGTTTCTCTCTTTTCGTTTGTCATTTGTGTTTGTCTTTTTCTCTGTTTCTCAGTCTCCACCCTTCAGTTTAAAGTATCAGCATCCGCCTCTCAGTCCGAAACCACTCTGCATGACCTCAGACAGTATCGGGCTAACACTCTTCCCCCTTCCTATGCTCACCTTAACCCCACGCAACCTTCCTCCCACACCTCCTCTTCCTCGTCCCAGGAACGGGAGAGCAGCTACCGCACTGTGGACTCCCCTCAAAAAAAGGCACAGCAGCTTTCCCAGCTTTCCACCTCTTTGGCTTCTGCTTTCTCCCCCGTGCAGCCGGGTATCACCCCTCCACCTCGCAACATCAAGCAAATCCCTCTTTCCCCTCCAACGGCCCATCAGGACCCCAAACACACCACATGGTCCTCAACCCATATGTACGCCCCATTACCCACAGCATCGCCACCCGTTATAATGGCAGTGCCACTCAAACAACCCCCTCTGCCTGTTGCCCTCCCTTTGCCACCCCTAAACAACGGCCCCAAAGCTCCCGCTAACACATCCCACTTGGAGCCTGTAACACACCACCAACAGTCGTCCGGTGGCCAAGCAGAGGAGTACTGCCTGTACCAAAACCCTCCTACGCAGGTTACCTCTGGAGCTCCATTGCACCCACACTATCCCATCCAAGAATCGACTTGCCCCCTGCCCCCTTTCATTGGTCAGCCTGTCCAAGGCCCCGCCCTCCACCAGCAGCAGCTATACCAGGCCACGCCCCAATTCAACACCACACCCAACGCTCACTCTACTTTGTGCGAGGGGGCAACGCCCAAGACGTCTCCCTCGCCTGTTTATCAGAACGCCACAGCGTCCAGCAGTAAGTATTCCCAGCTGCCCCCTCTGTAGTTTCTTGCCCACCTCCAAAAGACTTGTGGAAGACAGGGCTAATTACATTTTGATCTCAAAAGCTGTCTAAAGACAACAGTACGGTCTTTGTACTGAAACCATATGCAAATACCGGCCTGACAGTATTGTCAGTGAGGCTGTTGACTTTTGTCTGTGTTGTACAACAAAATCACATCAGCTCATTTGAACAAATGGCAGCTGCCTCACCTTCTTTGTTATAAAGGAAGAAGGATTTAAGATTATAAAGTAAACATTCATACATCGCAGTGATGTTCATGTGTGTTTGCTCAAAGGTGATTTGTCATAGCTTAAACTTACCCCTATGTTACATTTTTGCGTTTGCTCTTTGCAGATCATATTTTTGGTTCTTTTGTTTTGTCTCACGTGATTATGTAGTAGCAACTGTAAGCAGGGCTCAGTATTAAGGATGGTCTGCTGACCCAGGACCAGTGCTAGAGAGTTTCGGGCCACTTGATAGACCAGTATCACTTGTGCTTTTTGTCGCTCCATTGAACGTTCATTGATCTTGTACATCTACTTTGCAAATTTAAACACTTGGTTTTCTGTGATGTTTTATCATGCAAATTCTGCTGATTTGACTCAGAGATAGTATTATCTAGCTGGCTGACATGGATGAGGTTTTGTCAAATTTGCAAACACACCTCAGAGGCATCAATAACAATGTGCTGCAAACCAAAAATGCAAAAGTGTGAATTTATGAAATTGTTTACAATACCATGCAAATGATTGGGGTTGGTAAGACTTTTATCAAATAGTCATTTAAAAAAAAAAAAAAAAAAAGTCTCTAAAAACGGTTGTGCTGCATAATATTTTTGTGGAAAATGTACTTTTTTTTTGTATTGAAAATGTCTTTATTGTGACTTTTCAATTGAATGCATCCATACTGAATAAAAGTATTACTAAGCCCTTGCTCAGTGTATACTGAACAAACACATTGATAAAGAAAATGCATAATTGTATATCAAAAATGTAAAATATTATTTATAATATTCAGTGGCAGAAACAAGCTTCCATACAAATATTCGCCATCGCGATGTATTTCATTTCAGTGGATTTGTAATTAAAGCGATAGTTCACCCAAAAATGAAAATTCTGTCTTTAATTACTCACCCTCATGTCGTTCCAAACCCGTAAGATCTTTGTTCATCTTCACAACACAAATCAAGATATTTTTGATTAAATCTGATAGGTTTCTGCCCCTGCACAGACAGCAATGCAACTGACACGTTCAAGGCCCAGAAAGGTAGTTAGGCCATCGATAAAATAGTCCCATGTGACATCAGTGATTTAACCTTAATTTTGTGACGCTACAAGAATACTTTTTGTGTAAACAAAAACAAAAATAATGACTTTATTCAACCATTTCTTCTCTTACGTGTAGGTCTCTGCGTTCATAAGATTATCACGTATGCTAGTGGTACTCGTGACTGTGCGTCAAAGACTGACACGGAAGAGAAGAAATTGCTGAATAAAGTCGTTATTTTTGTTTTCTTAGCGCACAAAAAGTATTCTCATAACTTCATAAAACCACTGATGTCACGTGGCAGGGTCAGCAAGCGGATTTCATCAAAAATATCTTAATTTGTGTTCTAAAGATAAACAAAAGTCTTACAGGTTTGGAATGATATGAGGGTGAGGAATTAATGACAGAATTTTCATTTTTGGGTGAACTATGCCTTTAAGCATTCAGTCTAGAATACAACAGTGATTCTATTCTTTTCTTCCAAAAGGTCCTCCTGTTCCACCGGGTCATCCCTCCATGCTCTCTTCCACTCCTCCCATTCACCCCCCTACCTCAGCAGCCATGGCGGGTCCACCGGCCCCGCCGCCCCCTCCTGGGCCTCCCCCACCCGGGCCGCCACCACCCGCCACAGGGCCCCCTCCTACCCCGCCTCCACTGCCGGCTGGTGGAGGTCCTGCTCCGGCAGGTCTGGCTGCAGCTCTAGCTGGTGCCAAGCTGCGAAAAGTGCAGCGAGTGAGTGGCACTTATCTTTCTCAAACCTCAACGTGTTTCACATATTTCTTTTTTTAATGCAAAAAGTTCAATAATAGTATCTTGCTGCCTGATTATTTCATGTTTTATCTTTTCTAGCCAGAGGAAAGCAGTAGCAAGAACGATGCCAATCGCTCTAGTGGAGGCAGTGGAGGCAGTGGAGGTGGTGGAGAGGGTCTCATGCAGGAGATGAATGCCCTTTTAGCAAGGAGGTCGGAACCATTTCCATTCGCTGTCTTTTTGATTTCCATAACTAATGATTCATGACTTGTGGTCGTACAAACTTTGATTGTTAAATATGATCATTCTGTAGGAGGAAGGCCTCAGAGAAACCAGAAGACAGTCAAAATGTATGACTTGTACTCCATTTGTCACTGATTGTGTATTTCTGTCAGTTCTATTCATTGTATCATATCAAATCAGTCTATCACTTACTTGCAGGAGGAGTCTAATGGATCCCCTTCATCATCTTCTCGTGGACAAAACTCAGGTTTTTTTTTTTTATTACATTAATTATTTTTTACTTAATTTAACAATGTAAACGGTATATACTATGGATGTCCGTTTCTGATACTGAATAAAAGATTTTAAAAAGGTAATTGCAAATTTTTTTTCACAATTCTGACTTTTTCCTCACAGCCGAGTTCACATTTTGCAGTTTTGACTTTTTTCTCAAATATATTAACTGAGATATACACTCACAACTGAGTTATAAAGTCAGAATTGTTTGAAATAAATTCGTGATTCTAAGAGAAAAAAGTGGATTTGCCAGTTTATATCTTGCGATTCTGGCTTTATCTTTCACAGTTCTGAGAATTGCATGATGTAAACTCACGCAATTCTAAGAAAAAAAAGATTTGCGAGTTGATACTTTGCAATTCTGGTTTTATAAACTCATAATTGCAAGAAATGACTCACAATTCCAAGAAAAAAGTAGGAATTGCATGATATAAGCCCGCAATTCTGAAAAAAAAGTAAATTGTGTGATATTAAACTCGCAATTCGGAAGTTAGATTTGTAAATTTGTATCACAATTCTGAAAAAATAAAGTCAGAAGTGCATGATATAAACAATTCTGAGAAAAAAAGGCAGATTTTTGAGTTTATATCTTGCAATTTTGACTTCATAAACTCATAATTGCGAGAAATATGTCAGATTTGCAAGTTCGTATCACGCAATTCTGAGAAAAAAGTCAGAATTGTGAGTTGCAATTATTTTAATTTTTTTTTAAATTACCATTCTAAAATTTGAGGTTGGTAAGATTTTTTTTTTTATTTCTATAAGTCTCTAATGCTTACCAATACTGTTTTAATATACATTGAAAACAGTAACATTGTGAAATATTACAATTAAAAATAATTGTTTTCTACATTAATATATTTCCAGTTGTAATTTTTTTTGTAATTTATGATGGCAAAGCTGAATTTTTAGCAGCCATTACTCCAGTCTTCAGTGTCACGCGATACTGAAAAAAAGTTGCTGTTCAAGAAACATTCCGTAAAACAGTTTTCCGATTTAATATTTGTGTGGAAACCGTAATGTTTTTTTTTTTTTTCAACCGAAATGTTTTTTTTTTCTTCAGGATTTTTTCAAAAACTGAAAACTCTACTAAAAACCTTTAAATAAAAATATATTAATTTGATGATCAAATAGATTAAGGTAAATTAAGAGGTGTATTTAAACGTTTTTTCAGATCCTGTGAAGAAGCCATGGGAACGAGCAAACTCTGCAGACAAGTCTTCAGCTGTGTCAAGGTATGTTTTCAGCAGGTTTACTGTGCAGTAAACTTTTCATTCCTCACTCTGTACAATGAGAGCTTTGTCTTATGACTTGTTTCTTGTTATGTTGAAACATTTGGTTCCTTTAAAACTGACATTTGTTGAGGCATTCCATAATCTGTGAAATGAATTTTATCAAGCTTAGAGTTTGCATATGTGAGTAAATGTCCATTGCTCGGTTGCCAATACAAATGGCCATGTTAAGGAAGTAAAGCCCTGGGCAACATGAGCCTGTAATGACCTAAATGCAAACAAAGCCGGTTCTGCTCGCTTTCTGACAACTAGAAAATGTAGTTTTTATGTTTTGTGTAAGCTTGCATTGAATGTTTGTGTAAACACCAGAAAATGACCTCTTTGAACTCTGAAAATGAACCTGTTATGAAAACTGAGATTACATCGGAAAGCAATATTAATATTTAATACATCTACACATGCTTTTGTAAGAGCAAAATGTGACTCACAGGTACATCTTTGATCATTCATTTAAATGCTCTGCATTTTAATATTTATGATGAACATTATACAGGGCAAAACCAATCGGAAGCACTGGTGATGCTGAGTCATTTGACTTTGACAGAATGAAACAGGTTAGTTCAGAATATCTTGTTTAAAATGACATATTATTGTGTTGTGTATTGTGCAAAAAATGAGGAAAAACTGGGCTGCTGATAATGATAAAATCTGTTGCGTTCAAAAGGAGATCTTGGAGGAAGTTGTGCGGGAATTGCAGAAAGTAAAAGAAGAAATCATTGATGGTAAGTTTAAGGATTTAGGATTTTACGCACATTTTCAGTTCTTGAGAATATTTACATTTTTCTCTTTCTCTTTAGCCATTAGAAGGGAACTGCTGAGAATTGGCTCCACATAGTCTTAAGAAATGTCAACGACGACGACTGATGACTGAAGGTTCGGGGAAGTGCAGGAAAGCGCACGTGAAAACGTTCTCGCAGCATGTCTGCAATTCAGTTGCAGAAATGTTGCGCAGACACAAGGCATTATTGAGAAGGACAAGGGAAAGCTGAGGAACGGAAGGAAGTGGAGCGAGTGATTGTGTGATTGGATGAGTGAATGAACGAGCAGATGGAAAATAGACCTTCACACTGAATTTTCTATTTCCTCCCGTACGAACGTTGAGACAGTCCACTGTGCAGCTTGCTGCTCTCGCTCTTTCAAGTCTTAAAGTCAACAAGTGGGAAATTAATGAAGATATTTTTGTTTTCTAAGTTTATATTGTTTCATTGGTCATTGTTATTATTGTTAAGAATTGTATTATATTAAATGAGAGAGATACGAAGTTGCACGACAGTTATTGTCAGCCTTTTATATTTTATATTACTGCTCTTATTTCTTTGGTTTTAAAAACTGCACGTTTGTGCGCAACTGTCAGCAAACTACTATAGTTGAGACATTTTGGTTTTTCTCTTTTGTTTCGTTGGCCAATGCAGAAGTTCAGTAGAACTTTGTTTTAAATTGATCTGGAGGTATGAGGTTAAATATAGACGCTCTTTTAATGAGCTCAAGAGATGGACATGGAAAAAAAAAATATATATATATATATATACACGTATATATACACACAACGTGAGATGAATTATTGAAAGTGGCTTAAGGTATTGGGTGAATTGTTTGAACGTACAATGTATCCTGGTTTAATTAGGTTGATCCTGATTTTAAAAGTTGATGTTGATATTTCACAGAAATTACAGTTAAATTAAACATGTTGAGAGTGTGAGATTGATGGAATTAAAAGTACTTTAAAAGCTTTTCCCCCTTTTAAACTCGTCTCATGTTTCTGTTTTAAAAAATGTCTTATTGTTGAACATTACAAACGACCCCTTACAAAAATCTCACTTCAGATTCATCACGTATGAAGGAAATTTATTGAAATACATTGTGCTGAACAAATATATTCCACACAGCTTTATCACAGTGGTGTTCAGAGTTAAACCGTCACAGTGCAAAAGACAGAACGCGTCAAACAATATTTAAAGACTTCTAGTTACACAACAGTGCACAACACAATTAAATATTCAGTTTTCAAAAAGGCGTCACTGATGAAACATACATTTCATCTCAGCACTTCTATCCTCAGGTACATCTTAACTGACCTGGGTTAAGTTCAGACAGTGACGATGGCAAAGATAAACACAAATAACTGCATTGATAATGAAAATGGATACCATAAGAACAACAGGTCAGGTCTAATGAAGTTTCACGTTTTAGTTAGGAACGAGCTGGGCTTTGATACACCCAAACAGTAAATCACAAATCAAGTCAAGCGCAGGGAATGTGCGGTTATTGTTCAAACATTGTACACATGGATCTATGATGAAATGCTGTGACGGAGGTTGCAGTTTTGTGTTTGAAAGGGTTTGTTCCTTTTTAACTAACAACCTGCAAGTGCCTCACAGATTTGTGTAGTACTTTGTGTAAATACCTTGTAGCATGTTTGGTTAGATCAGTAGTCTAACACCCATTTCATTCCTTTTTGCCAAGTTTGTATTGTCTCTTGATTCTAGCATAGGGACCGATTGTGTCCTCGAAAACAAAGTCCCAGAGCACACGCATCCAGGAAGTGTGTTGAGGCAGCGAGTCGTAGTACTCCGCTGCAATCCTCTTGACCTGCAAAACAGGAAAGCTTCGTAGATGATCAAACATTATACAGCTACAGTGTAAAACAGTGGACAGTTTTCTGTCATTAATAATACTTTACGGTTAAATATTAACAGATGCAGTGCATTCAGTTTACAGACACGCCTTGGGGTTCTTTCACATTGATGGCGTGATGTCTATAAGCTATATATAGAATTAACTTGTCTTATGAACACTGATGAAGCACAAAAAAAAGGTTAGCAAATATTAGTCTTTCTAGTTAGTCTCACGACACTAAATGTCACATTCTTCCTCTTAATCACTAACAGTGTCAAAATCAATAGAGGGTATTACATTACCACGACATTTCCACTTGAGTTCTAGTCAGAAAAGTAAACTTCCTGAGAAGTATTAAAAATCTGGGGCTGGATTCACTAAAAGCTAAGTTTCTTAAGAAAAAAAATGTTCTTAAGAAAATGTTTGAGAATTACTCAAGTTTTTTGGGGGGAGGGGGAAATTTTTGGAATTTATCTTAAAGGGACAGTTCACCCATAAATGTACGCTGAAGATAAAACAGTCTTCATAAGCATGTCTGAAGATTTTGACAGACAGGATGACTTGCAATTTTTTGCCCAGCCTTACTTATTTGAACCAGAATATACAGTCTGTGAACTAAGAGAGAACACAGCGTTGTGATACTGCGTCAAAGACTAACACAGAAGAGAAAAAATGATTCAATAAAGTCATTTTTGCTTTCTTTGCACACAGAATGGTCTCAAAGCCTCATAAAATTAAGGTGGAACCACTGATTTCACATAGACTATTTTAACAATGTCCTTACTACTAGGAGTGGGAATCTTTCGGTACCTCACGATTTGATTCAAATCCAATCTGTGGTTTGATTAAAAATCGATTTACAATTTTTCGATTCTTACTCACGATTCACATTTTTTGTGCACACTGGACATCAAACGCACCCGTATTTTAATACAAAAACGCACCAATCTATAGTATGGGTAGTTCTGACTCAAGAAATCAGTGTTTCCTATTATTAACTTACTGATAAATCTAAAATACTTTACACTTCCCATTAGGGATGTGTCCGAATGCGATCACACCGTATTCAGGAAAGAAATGACATGTACTAAGAAACCCCTAAATATGAGATGGAAGGGGAACAAAATACATTTCACTGCTGTGTCTCGCAATTATATCATTGGGTAATTATACTGTACACAAACTGCAGGCATCAGGGAGCCGTTATTTATATGTGGGGCATTGAACCTGCTTTTGAATGCGCGTTAATGTTTTACATTAACTTTCGAGATTCGCGATCACACGAAGTGATAGTAAGCCTACTTGCCACATATTTTACAAGATTAGATGTTTGTCAGTGGTGCTCAGGATCTGCAAATCATTCACCATTGTCCTATTAGTCATCTCTCCTTACTCTGTTTATGTGGTAAGTATATGCACAGCTAACCATGTCACATTAGTGGCTCCATAGAATGCGTTGTCGTTTTCCATCCCTTTCCGAATACTTCCCATAATAACTAAAGTTCAATAATTAATATAATATTTTTCCAAACACTTGCCCTCGCTGAAAATGGGGCAAGATGTATTTGTTTTTCCTCCTCCATTGCTGTTGCCGTTTTGTTCCGACAACATCATGCTATTCTCATTATTATTAACTAGAAAATAGATTTTTGAAATGTGTGAATAGATGTGAATCACTAAAAGACTAAATTCAAATGTGAATCGATTTTTTCCCCCACCCCTGCTTACTACCTTAATGGGCCTTGAACATGTCCATTGCGTTGCTCTCTATGCAGGGTCAGAAAGCTCTCGGGTTTCATCAAAAATCTCTTAATTTTTTTTTTGAACGAAGATGAACGAAGGTCTTACGGGTTTGAAATGACATGCGAGTGAGTAATCAGA
>JAHKKF010492770.1:0-13290 GCA_019740295.1 Labeo calbasu
GTTTAGAGCCCTTTGAAGCTGCATTTAAACTACATTTTGGAAGTTCAAAATCGGGGGAACCAATGAAGTCCATTATATAGAAAAAAATCCTGAAATGCTTTCCTCAAAAAGCAAGACATGAACATCTTGGATGACAAGGGGGTGAGAAAATTATTAGTGAATTGTTGTTCTGGAAGTGGAGATCTCCTTTAATATTTGATTATTGGCTTTTTTGCCTTTATTATTATTTAGGAAAATTGAGAACTAACAGAAATAAGTACTCATCTTATTATATGTTCTAAAAAAGTTTGCTAATGTTCCCACTTTAAGTCACGAAAACATTATTTCTGAATGTTCTCTGAACATTCAAAACATGCTTGTATTAATATGACAAGACTTGTATTATTATGATGCAAATATTTTATCATTTTGCAAACAATATGAGAACAGTTTGAATGTTCTCTGGGTGAAAAAACACTGAGTGAATGTCCAAATAAAACCTTTAGAAAAATGTTCCATAAACAAACCAACAATGAATAAATAATGCTTTTATGGTAAAGTTTTGAAACACTGACGACCAGATAACTATGAATGAACATTCTACTAACGTAACTTTAAGAACATTTATTTGTAACTTTTAGAGAACTTTGCCAGAATGTTAGCCAAACGGGACATGATTATTGTTCCTGTAGCTCAAACAGTACAGCATGGTGCTAGCAATGCCAAAATCATGGGCTTGTGCACTCTGGGAATGTATGAACCAAAGTGTACCTCGACCCAAACTTGGCTCCCAGTGAGCATATAATGTCAGGAACAGCATATACAGCTCTGTGCGATATATAAAAATTGAGGCAAAACCATTGTTTATTGAATGTACTTTTGAATTTTAAATGAAACATGGAAGGGACAAACCTGAAGGGACAAATACACATCTCAGATATTCACATGATAAAGTTATAAAAATGCTGCACTGTTTATGTTCATGCAGTGCTTCTTTTCTAATTTCATCAAGGTTTACGTTGATTTCCTGTAGAATATTTCATTTGCATTTCAATACATGACAACAGCTGTTTTTTCTATCACCCCTTAGAGCTGGGAAGTAACTGATTACATGTAATCTGGATTGCAAAAATCAAGTATTTATAATCAGAGTGGTTTACATTTTCTAATGCTCATAATCAGATTACAGTTACTTTTTATGGATTACATGATTACATATTATTCACACAAAGGCAATAAATCATTCATAATTTATTGATTCTCCTTGAAATCTTTTTTCTATTTGAAGTTTTCCTTTTTAAAAATCCCACTGTGTGCCATACCATTTAGCTTTAACAATTTTGGGTAAAAAAAAAAACACCTCTCAAGCACTATTTGAAACACGATGTGTTCATCATATCCAGTAACCCTCAGTAACTGTTGATTCTGGAAGTCTGTAAAAAAATACATTGTCATTGTTGTTTTCATGTTTGTTCATAAAATGCAGGAATTCCCAAACCATTTTGTCAACCAAACCCCTCTGACATGAAATTATTACTTGAAATATCTCTGAGAAAGATAATATATTTTAATAATTCAACAACACATTGGAAGCTATTTTTCTGTACTTACATTAAATTGTCTATTGTGTATTGTCTTTCACATATTTATTCTAATCACTTGTTTATTTGTTATCTGTGTCTTGTCACTTGTGATCCTGTCTGTGCACTGGAAGCTTTTGTCACCAAGACAAATTCCTTGTGTGTGTAAACACACTTGGCAATAAAGCTCTTTCTGATTCTGAATGTTTATAGTTCATTGTCGCTTAATGGTCACATTGACATGCAGGTAACCAAAATAAATATTTCTATTGTTAGTGTTCAAGTGTTTAAAAAAATTATTTAAAATTTTCATGATTTAATTAATTATTACTCTTTTATCAACTCACAAACCCACCAGAGTTCTTCCATTATGTCCAGTTTGTAAAACCCTGGTTTAATGTAATATTTGAAAGATGTTGATATCAAAAAATGGAATAGACTTTCTTTTTCTTTGCTTTTTTATATCAATAAGGTATGTTTTATCGCAAGTCTAAAACAAGTTAAATAAAAAGTAATCTAAAAGTAATCCAAAAAATAGTCTGAATACATTACCCAATATGAGTAACCTACATTACGTTGCTAACTAGTTTTTATCATGTAATCTGTAATCAGTGAAGACGTATAAATGCCTTTAAATGCTAATGAGCTCTGCTCACCCTGCCTCTCACTTCTGTGGGCTGAAGAGCTGTTCTGTTTACTTTAGCTGCATTTAGCCACATTTAGCCGCTAAACTAGCTAACTAGCACATTATTAAGAAAGGCGATTTGCAAAGATGCATAAAAAAACGTTATAGTTACTTCTGCTGTAGGTGAAGCTGGATCACGAATGATTTGCACGAACATAGACGCATTTATGTAGATCACCGGGTACATTTCCTTCAAAAACGAAAGTAACGTTAATCCTCAGCGTCCTCAGCAGCTTAGATGTCGGGAGTAAATGATGACTGCTATGTTCATTATTACACCCAGCAACAAAACACCTCAATCGCTCAATTGGAAACATTCTTGTCCTCCCCTGTCAAAACAATGGCAGTCGGAGTGTTTACAGCTCACTCAGGGCGGGTCTAAGGTAAGATGGTCGTGTCAATCAACCATCACGGGAGTGGCCTTGGTCTGTGTGACGTCACATAGACAAGATGCTGAGAATGGCTTGATTTGAAAAAGGGGAAATTACTTATAAAGATTAAAAAAATAGCACTGGGTGGATTTTTATCATTTTTTTATCATTTTATCATGTAAAAGTGAGTTTTGCATCCAATGACGCCTTTAAAGCGATAGTTTTATACAAGCGACAGAAATACAAATAAAAAGAAATTTCTATCACTCAACAGAAAGTCCATTCCAAATTCTGGTACTTTATGAACTTTTTGAAGCACAAACATTTTGGGAGAAACCTGTCAGGTTTCACTAAAACATCTTCATTTGCATTTTGAAGATGAACAAAAATCTTATGGATTTGGAATGACACAAGAATGATTTTCCTTGAATCAATAATTGTGACTCTGGGAGAAAGAGGAAGATTTTAGCCAAAACAGTGGGTGGGTGTTCATTTGTTTTGGGTTGGTTAGTATGCTGCCCTGTAGACCTCTGTAGATTAAAGCCCAAGTTAAATAAAAAATTAGTGGTGCGAGTCATTGACGTGTATTGTGGACAGTTTAGACCATCGTGCAGCGCAGAAATGAAAGATCCCGGCGACGTGGGAGTCTGAACTTTCTGCTTTTTTGTCCAATGCAGCTCAACCAGTGTTTCTCGTTAAATAAATCAAAGTAGTCCGCTGAAAAGTCCTGCAAATAACAATGGCTGCTGGGATGCCATAAAAGCGCAGCATGAAGCAACATACGCTTGGAGAGATGGAGATAATTACTCCTGAAGGTTTTGGGAGGATGACGACCTGGTTGAGGTAGCGACGACTTCAGCAGACACGCTAGGTTGTGGGTCAGCGGGTCCGTCTCCAGTGAAAGCCCCACCCAGACCCCTCTCTACCCCACCCCCAACTGCCCTACAGGGAGGTAAATATTTCTCGTTTCCCGGGGAAGTGAATATAGCCTCGGCTAAATCTGTTCAATCTCCGCCCGATTCCCAGGGCAGACTTTACGGGCCGTCCTGAGCGGGCTGAGCCACCCCAGCAGGCCCGTGACCTTCCTCACGCCTCGCCCACAGTGACGGCAACGCGCTGGCAGGAGGCTCCTTCATCATGCCACGGCGTGTGTGCGTATGCGTGCAAGTGTGTGTGTCTGCAGCTTCTCAACCTTTCCCAGCTACCCTCCTTATCCTTCCTGACTCTCAATGCCCTGAAGGACTCTGGGAAGGATTTTTTCCCACCCTTTCAAGGAGTTCACCTTGCGCCGCGTATGTTTTGATGCTGTCTTTTCCGAGCCGCAGAGCTCGAAACATCTCATACGTTGTGTTGTAAGAGTTCTGAACGCAAGCCAGTTCTAAACATCTGTCTTCTCTTAAACGATGAAAACAAATAGTGTGTCAGGGTTGTCGAATCTTACATAATTTGGTGACTTATTACCACCCTGTGTCTTGAAAGAACAACGGTGCTAAAGACACAGAGCAGAAAGCATATGTAGCAACTGTACTCGTATGAAAAAACCAAAACTGTTATGGGAGGATGTTTGTGCGTGTTACTCTCCTCCAAAGGCAGTGTGGGAAATTCTCAGACAGTGAGTAAAGCTTCAGTTAATTGCAGAAAAAAACTGGATGGCTTGGTGTGGAGTTCTTGATATTAGCCAACCATAAATGTGTGTGTGTGAAAGAATCGCAGACGTAAATGTGTTACAGCCGCTTTCCATCGCCGCAGCTGTTTGTAAACTGCCCGCACACAACGCTAGAGAATTTCTCTCTCACCAGATGGCGTTTGTATGTCCGATTTGAAAAAAAAAAGACAATTAATATTATTTACGGCTGTAGTGTTTGTCGCAAGCGACAACAACACAACCAGTTTGACCTAAAAGGATGCACGGTCCATCTGTGAATCCCTCAGATCCCGAACGATTCAGTTGGCTCTTTTATCCGTCTTCTGTCCTGGTCGAAGAATTATTAAGAGCTGCGGATTACTGCGGTCTGCGATGCGAACGCACCAGCCTCTTCCCCCGGGCTTCATTATGAAGGTCAAAGTTCATGGGCGGCCCTGTCTATGGCTGTGGTGTTTGGCTGGGGTTCCCGCTGACAGACAGGAAAGGCTGTGATTTAACATTCCACCTTTTTCCCAGATAACGCCACGGCCCTGGTGGGGCTCTGCTAGCCCAGTAGAGAACAATCACAGGAAACTGCAAATGATGAAAACGTGCTCTCTCTAAAAGACACTGCGGGCGTACCTATATGAGCGCAAGGGATGAAGAGCAGAAAGAGAGAGAGACTGATACCGAAAAAGAGGTGAGTGGAGAAAAGGAGAACTATAAGAGAGGAAAAAGACACTTTCATCAGAGCTGAAGGGAGGTGCATCGTGGGCCTCTGACAGCATGAGCCTAAACTGGGCTGTTCGCTCACTGGGACAAGGACTTCCTGCTCTGAAGATTCCATTTCCTGTGCTGCTGAACAGCAGAACATCCATGCAGTCCCTTTTGTGCTTTTAAAAGTTCTAAAATTAAGTGTTTGTTCTTTGAAATGCACTGTGCCTTGATCTCAAATGTGAGCTGTACTGATGCTTTAGTTCATTACTTAGTTAATTCAGTTATTGCTTGAAATATTTATCTATTTCAAATAATTTTGGGCATTGTGTAAGACTCCTCTCTCTTCCAAGGCATATTTTTTCTCTGCAGCATTTGAAGCCAACTGTAGAATCTGTTTAGGGATTCTCCTGCAGTAAATGGAGTAATATTCCTGGAAAGAAAGAAATTAGAAATGTCCATCAGGAACTGACAAGTCCAGCAGGAGTCTTTGAGCTGTTCTCATCCTTGAGCCAGATGTGGCCTGTCCCTGGTTTTGGAATTCGGTCCATTGTTCTCTAGTTCTGGAATCCCATTCCTTTCCTGCGCTGGGTTTTCCAGATGTGTGTGGTTGGTTGGTACAGTCCATTGGCATCAAAGCATTTTGTTTGTGATTGCTTTTCATGATGTTCGCAGACTTTGTTACATGTGGAGTCTGGGTCAAAAAACAAAAACAAAACAAACAAATAAACAAACAAAATACTGAACTTTTCCACCATTAATGCCAAAAAAGGGGTAAGTATGGAGCAAGTTATCACACTGAAAGGTTTTTCAGCTTAATTTAATCAATAAAACACAAAACAATTAATGAAACAGCAATTATAAACACAAAATTGAAAACCTTCTTAAATTTGGACAATCTGTCATGTGTGTTTTAATTTAGTTTAATTTATGTATTAAATATATATTATTTACTAAATAAATTCTACAGCACAATTTTGAATAAAGTTAATGAAAGAATTACTTGAAAGAGCAACACTTCTAAAATTTAGTATATAATGACAAATATTAATTATGTATAAATGTATGTATATTTCAGTATAATATACATACATTTATACAGGTCTCAACATTAATTTATAATAAATAAGTGTATAAACTTGTCTGGCCAACAATTATATTAAATATAGCTACAAGCAGTTATTACCGGGGTTCAAGCACATATGAAAAAATACATTACATATTATTTAAGTGTCTGTACAGTGTCTGTAACCACCTAAATCAATTATTTAAAATGCATTTTTTGGCAAATAAAGGTAATTTGTTTGATGTTTTTTAATGTCTTTGACTGTTATAGCGCCAGCTGTGCTCTGATCACCCAAAAACTTTTCATGCTTATTTAGAATCACCTGACACATGTGCTTGCCAGGTTTCGTGAAGTTTTGAGTTTTTGTTTAGGCTTCATAGATTTTAGGTATATCTGGACAGGCCCCTTTTCTAAACGACCCCATTATAGCTTGCCAAAGGGTAAATTTCAACATTTTTTTCACAACTGTTGACCTAGAGAGCCCAGATAAATGCACTGCAGTGTTTTTTTCCAGATTGAGCGAAAAACCTAGGACTGGTTCGCAAAAGTAGGTTTTTTATATTTTCTCAATCATTTAACAGTTTGATTGACAGCAGTGGTTCTAGAGACAAAGATGTTTTAGAATAAGTTCTATCGTATGATACAAATATTGTGCGTATGTGTAAAAAATCCCATCTACGCCCTTAAAAAATAATGCAATATCGCCCACTAGTGGCAGATTCCTTTAAAATTTCTCACAGGCCATGAGGCAAAGAGGCCCACCGAGTTTCGTTCCGATCAACCTCCGTTAAGATTATCTCATTGGTGCTCAGTATTCATCTGCCTATGGCGGCCATGTTTTTTGAGATACCCTTTGGACCAAGGACGCGTGTACCGATTTTCATGTCGATACAACAAATGGATGTGTAGATTTGACCATGTTTAAGTTTTTTCCTCTTATAGCGCCACCAAGTGGCCAAGCTCCACGACTTTTTTCACGTGACCTCAGATTGAGCTCTTAGATGCGCGTCGTGAGTTTGGCGAAGATATCTCATTCCATTCAAAAGTTGTTGATAAGAGCTGTTTTGGTAAAGGCAGCCCTGCCCCTTTTAAAAGTTTTGCTGTCCCTTTGCAATACAGAGTCGAAAGTTTAACTTTTTTTGATAATTATTGATATTCACTCTCCAGAGAATCTTCCTGCACTGATTTGTTCCGACTGGGTGAAACACCTACTTTTGCGAACTAGTCCTACGTTTTTCACCCGATCTAAACCAAACCTAGGACTAGTTCGCAAAAGTCATTTTTTATAAAAAATGCAAAATACCCAAAAATTTCACCAGGGACAAATCCGGTGTTTTGTTCAGCATGAGCCAAGGATTCCAACAACATGAGACACTTAAGTCTGCGATAAACCGTTCAGTAGTTATGAGCAATTTCTTACTTTTGATCACTGTAGCGCCCCCCGTCAGGCCGATTAGGGCGAGCCTTGGTGACATTGTAGACAGTGTGAGTACTACCATCCCTCCAAGTTTCAAGTCTCTACGACTTACGGTTTGGTCTGCCCGAAGATTTTTACATGGAGATTACTGATTTTTAATATGGTCAGTGCTACGCTATGCGCTTGAACCCCCAATGAAGTTGTACAACATTAAACTTTGAAAAACTCATAGTTTGTCGCAATTTAAGATGGTTTTCAACTACACCGCTGCGTTGTTTTTATCCACAAGTTGGATTAAATGTTTAACCCAACCTTCTGGGTAGTTTTTTAACTCAACTAATGTGACTAAATGACTATATGGCTGGCTTAAAATGAACCCAAAATAGGTTGTAAATTACATACAGACATAACATACACATACACATTACATACAGACATAACATATAATTACTAGAAGCATCAGCTGTAATCAGAAGGTGAACATTGATTAATAAGCAACTTAAAAAAGATTTTTTATTTGTTCAACTTATTAATAAATGTTCATTTTTTGAACATATTAACAAATGTTAATTTCCAACCTATTTTGAGTTTTTAAGCAAAAAAAATGGCAATTTTTAAGCAATAGTTAAGCTAAATAAAACCACCCAGAAGGTTGGGTTAAACATCTGACGCAACTGCTGGGTCAAAACAAGCAAGTTGATGGGTTTGTACATATTTCAACCAGCACCAGTTTTTAACCCATATATATACATACATGTGTGTTATTTGGCTTTTCATCTACTGAGATAAAGCTACTGACAAATTGCCCCAGTCTCCTATACGTGTAAAGTCAGATATTTACTTTGGCAATCGAAAAAATCTTTTTAACCCACAATGCTATAGCATATGCCTTCATATTGTGTTATTGCATATAATAACATTTTCCAGGTGTGACTTTGTCTTCATTTCTCGAACAAATTGTGCCGCTTCACATGAGCAAGGTCATAAAAGATGAAAGTATTTAGTGTACCTTGTTCAAGGTTCATGGGAAATGCTCAGTGCTTCAGCGCACGGACCGCAAATTAATTAATTAATACTGAGAACACAGCAGGAAACTCGACCACTTTCAAATCCTCTTAAGCGAACAATGAGTTGGGTGCTTAGTAATCAGTGTTCTTTGAAAACACAGCAGACTGCCAGTAAGCACACACAATCAGAGGAAGATCATTCTCCAGCAGGTTTTGGCTTAACTTACCTCTCTGTGGTTTATTTTTGTTGCACCTTTCATCCTTACAATTACTCAATCATTCGTGAATGATGAGTAATAAAAGCATAATGGATATTTCAGAATATGTCACTACTGTACTCTCTATGAATGCAGTATGATCCTGTTACTCAGACCAGCAAGAATAAACTCAAACCCATGTTAGATCACAGTGTTGGTCTAAAGGAAAAAAGTAAATTGAATGGAAATGATTGTTTGTAGTTTTAACAAGACATTTTTTAGCATTTGGATCACAATGTTTGGAAGCCTCTCAGAATGAGAACACTACAATAAAGCAATAAATAATTTTTACAGACTCTCAGTAAACAGATACAATATAACATCAGCATCAGCCAAACGAGTGATAAACACAATGAATATTTCAGCCACCAGCCAAACTAGATGACGAGCTGTTAACTGTTGTTTTTAACCTCAGCAGACTCTTGACATAGCAAATTCACAAATTGATTTAGATCATCAAAATCACTTTGCTTTCTGTTGGCTGGTAACTCCATGACTGTTGGCCCATTAAAACAAGAGTATTCTCGAAGAGTCAGAGACGTCTGTGAATGTAGGATGGGTGCAGAAGTTCATGCAGTACAATTATAGAAAAGGGAAGTGATGTGCTCTGCCAAAAGATCTGATTAAAGAATGGAAAAGAACAGCTTCTCTGTGCTGATAGGGACTAGATTACAAACAGCTAGGTTATTTCCATCTTTATTTGGATTATGACGTTATTATTTTGCACATGAGGCAAGAGACTCCAATAATACAATTCCAAAATCAAGCTGCGCCAGGGATACCTAACTACTGTAAGAAACATTTTAGTCATCTTAGACACGATGAAAACAATGTTAAAGGAGAACTCCACTTCCAGAACAATAATTTACAAATAATTTACTCACCCCCTTGTCATCCACGATGTTCATGTCTTTCTTTCTTCAGTCGTAAAGAAATGATGTTTTTTCAGGAAAACATTTCAGCATTTTTCTCCATATAATGGACTGATATGGTACCCCGATTTTGAACTTCCAAAATGTAGTTTAAATGCAGCTTCAAACGATCCCAAATGCGGTTGTAAACGATCACAGCCGATGAAGAAGGGTCTTATCTAGCTTAACAATCAGTTATTTTCATAAACATAATAAAATTTATATACTTTTTAATGCCAAACGCTCGTCTTGTCTTACTCTGCTTGGACTGTTTTTGTTCTGGTTAATGACAGTTAGGGTATGTCGAAAAACTCCCATCTCATGTTCTCCCTCAACTTCAAAATCGCCCTATATCGCTGTTTTACCTTTTTTGTTAAGGGTATTTGATCTTGTTCACTTTGCAAAGCCTGGGTCGGAACTTCTGCAATGATGTAGGATGATTTCGAAATGATTTTTGAAGTTGAGGGAGAAAACACAGTCTTTCGACATACCCTACCTTTCTTGAGCCAGAGTACACAGAGTTCAAGGACTGCAAGGCAAGACGAGCGTTTAAGAATAAAAAGTATTTAAATTGTATTTTTTTATGTAAATAACCGATCGTTTCGCTAGATAAGACCCTTCTTCCTCAGCTGGGATCGTTTACAACCGCATTTGGGATCTTTGAATCTGCATTTAAGCTGCCTTTTGGAAGTTCAAAATCACGGGCACCATATCAGCCCATTATATTATTCTTTATGACTGAAGAAAGAAAGACATGAACATCGTGGATGACAAGGGGGTGAGTAAATTATTTGTTGTTCTGGAAGTGGAGTTCTCCTTTAAAGGGATAGTTCACCCCCCAAAAAAACAAACAAACAAAAAAAACGGGTGTTCCGAACCTGTAAAACCTTTGTTCATCTTCAGAACACAAATGAAGATACTTTTGATGAAATCCTTCATAAAATTACGATTGAACCCCTGATGGACTATTTTAATGATGTCCATGCTACCTTTCTGGGCCTTGAATGTGTCAGTTGCTTTGCTGTTTACGCAGGGTCAAAAAGCATTCAGATTTCATCTAAAATATCTTAATTTGTGTTCCGAAGGTGAACGAAGGTCTTATAGGTTTGGAACAACATGAGGGTGAGTAATTAATGACAGAATTTTCATCTTAGGGTGAACTATTTCTATTGTAATTTTAAAGACTCTTTTTAAACTTTGCCCTCAACATTATTTTGTTTAATTACTCGTTTACATATAAAAATATATGAACTACTTTTTGATTGTTGAAACATTGCTTGAGGCCCATTGCCTGCACTTGCTGCAGGTCCTTGTGTTTGCAATTCATCTGCTGAAAGTAAAGCTGATGACAAGGGAGGGTCTTTCCCTCTGGGCCCCTACAACACATATGGAACCAATGCAAACAATCACAGAACATCAATCTCCGCGAACGTTGATAACTGCAGCTTTTACACACACACACACATTTAGAGAGAAAGTGAGCAAGAAGCGAGACCCCACAAGTGTGGCAGCACCAAATCCGAGGCTTCTTCCTGTACTTTTCCCAACGGCAGAGACACATGTCAGCTGCGCGCTGTTTACTTCTGCAACTTTTTTTCCACAATGTGTGTGCAGGCTTGTATGTGTGTATTAGCAAGGAAGTTACACATCCTGTTGGAGCACTCACATATCCCGTTGTGAAGTGACCTCCAACAATATCTTTAGTAATCTGCTGCCTTTAACAGAACACATTTAAAAACATCAGTATTCCAGTGGGAAATGCGCTCACCGCAGGAACACAGACGCCATCTTTGTTACTTTAATAATAATTCAATCACGTTTACAGCAACGCTTAATGCATACATGTTTTTTTATGACTAACATGCAGCATAACAGAATAAATAATCTCTTATGTAAATGAACATGGTGGTTGTTTATATTAGAAGTTGGAGAATAAACAGGAACAGATCTGACTGACAGATAAACAGGAAATAATTTGAGACTAAATCTTTCCAGTTATAGTAACTGACTACAGCAACACGTAAATGTTCATGCTGGGCTGTTTTTAGCAGGATACCTAGAACTTTGTTCAAATGATTCCAAGATATTTAAAAACTATATGTCACCCTGGATCACAAAACCAGTCTTATAGGAGAAGTCCACTTCCAAAACAAAGATTCACATATAATGTACTCACCCCCTTGTCATCCAAGATGTTCATGTCTTTTTTTCATGTTCATGTGTTTTTTGAGGAAAACCATTCTGCATTTTTCTCCATTTAATGCACTGATATGGTGCCCCGATTTTGAACTTTCAAAAAGCAGTTTAAGTGCGGCTTCAAACGATCCCAAATGTGATTGTAAATGATCTCAGCCGAGGAAGAAGGGTCTTATCTAGCGTAACGATTGGTTATTTTCATTTTAAAAAATACAATTTAAATACTTTTTAATTTTAAACGCTCGTCTTGCCTTACTCTCCATGAACTCTGTGTATTCTGACTCAAGACAGGGTATGTCGAAAAACTCCAAACGTATTTTCTCCCTTCAAAAAATCATTTCTAAATCATCCTACATCGTTGCAGAAGTACACAGTCTTTGCAAAGTGAACATGCACAGAAGATCAAACACCCTTAACAAAAAACGTAAAACAGCGATATAGGACGATTCTTAAGTTAAGGGAGAACATGAGATGGTATTTTTTCGACATACACTAACTGTCATGAACCGGAACAAAAACAGTCCAAGCAGAGTAAGACAAGACAAGCGTTTGGCATTAAAAAGTATATAAACTGTATTTTTTAAAATGAAAATAACCGATCGTTTCACTAGATAAGACCCGTCTTTCTCAGCTGTGATCATTTACAACCGCATTTGGGATCGTTCTTTACGACTGAAGAAAGAAAGACATGAACATCTTGGATGACAAGGGGGTGAGTACATTATATGTGAATCTTTGTTTTGGAAGTGGACTTCTCCTTTTAGACTGGTTCTGTGGTCTAGGGTAACATATAGTTTTTAAATATCTTGGAATTATTTGAACAAAGTTCTAGGTATCCTGCTAAAAACAGACCAGCATGAACGTTCACGTGTTGCTGTAGTCAGTTACTATAACTGGAAAGATTTAGTCTCAAATTATTTCCTGTTTATCTGTGAAGAAAAATGCAGAAACATTTTCCTCAAAAAACATAATTTCTTTACAACTGAAGAAAGAAAGACATGAACATCTTGGATGACAAGGGGGTGAATAAATTATTTGTAAATTGTTTGTTCTAGAAGCGGAGTTCTCCTTTAAGTAGCACGGGTTTGTAGCAATAGCTAAAAATACATTGTATGAATCTAAATTATTGATTTTTTCTTTTATGCCACACATCATTAGGATATTAAATGGTTAGTTCACCAAAAAAAAAAAAAAAAGAAAATTCTGTCATTTATTACTCACCTTCATGTTGTTCCAAACCCCGAAGACCTTCGTTCATCTTTGAAACACAATTTAAGATATTTTTGATGAAATCTGAGAGGTCTCTGACCCTCCCATAGACAGCAAGGGTAGTATCACGTTCGAGGCTCAGAAAAGTACAAAGATGATCAACAAATTAGTCCATGTGACATCAGTGGTTCAACTGTAATTTTACGAAGCTACAATAATACTTTTTGTGCACAAAGAAAACAAAAAAATACGACCTGATTCCACATTTTCGTCT
>JAHKKF010492781.1:0-10811 GCA_019740295.1 Labeo calbasu
ATCTCAAAGTCCACTCCAAAAGGAGATATTTCGTTTTTTAAAAATCCCTTTTCAAGAACTACAACGAACGGCTCCTTTGGACTACAACGTTTGTTTTCTGCATGCAGTGATGTCACAGCGCGATCCATTAGAATATCAATAAATTAAATCCTGCCCACGGAAATTTAAATTATTGGAGGGAGGGTAGGGACGAGGTGGGGGATTAGCCTAACTTTAGCGATGCAGCACGGAGAACCGCTTCAACGAGCATTGACTAGAGTGGCCGCAGACGTGTGCAGTACAGGGTGTTGAAACACATGCCAAATCTGCGATCCACTCCTGTTGCCGCGTCAGAGCCGTAACACACCGTAGACGTGTGCAGCGTGTGCAGTGTGTGCACAAAGAGATTTATTCATCATACAGTGTAGATAGCTTCACTTATAACGCAAGTGTTTCTTTAAGTGCATAAACTTGCACTAGAATAGGCTAGGCTGATCAGTGATGATGTTCTTTGATAATGTTAGGCTGCATTTAGCCTTATGCCGGAGCTGGTTTCGGGCAATGAAACTAAGTATGTAAATAATTAAATACATTAGCACAATAATATCATGTATTGGCGATCTCGCACGCTGATGATAGGACTCAACACTACTGTAGTGTATTATTTACTCACCCTCCATGCATCCTAGGTGTATATGACTTCCTTCTTTCAGACGAATGCAATCRGAGTTATATTAAAATTTATCCTGGCACTCCCAAGCTCATCAGTCCAAAACAAGTCCAATAATATGCATCCATCCATAATAAAAATTAGAGGTGCACCGATCAGGATTTTTGAGGTCAATCACCGATCGCCGATCACAGGAAGCTGTATCTGCCGGCTCGATCACCGATACTGATATTTTTGAAGCCTTAATCATGTTTAATTATTTATAGATACTCCAATCAGGATTTTTAGACACTTATTCAGGGTCTGGTTTTTTTGGGGAGAGAGGAGTTTTTTTTATTATTATTATTATTTAGACTTTTTTTTTTAAATAAATATATTTATCTCAGCTAAATGTTTGATCATGCAGTGCATTTTTGTTTTTAGAATTAAGCAATTATTGCACAATAGCTTACACACAGCACAAACCTGATTTCCACAAATACATTTATCCATTATTGAGTGTTGACTGTGAAACACAGTAGACTTTAATGATATGCATTTATGGTGTAATTATGACATTTTCGTGTCAATCATTGTTCATATTTACCGCAAACAATGCGCTGTCACTTTAATTCTGCGCGTGCAGCACAGACTCAGTGCGGAAACGATCTTTACACTGCTGCAGATACACCGCTCCTGGAACGCGCTGCCAGACCGCAACCGGTTTTCAAATGACTTTATAAGTTATTTAATGAAGAAATATGTATTGTACCACAAGTTCAGCATTGTAATTGTTTTACCTGCGCCAAAAAGAGACTGAGACGGTGCCGTTGCATGTCGTACTAAACCTCTCACGGCAGACGCGTCATAAGCTTTAGATCAGTCTATGAGATCTGCCTTTTTAAAGACCGCCGATCAAACATCCCCAAGCTATTATCGACCGATCAACCAGAGCACCCCTAATAAAAAGTGCCGGGGGCGGTGGGTTTAATAAAGGCCTCCTGTAGCGAATCGATGCGTTTTTGTGAGAAAAATATTAATATTTAAAACGTAAGAATCACTTTAATCTAGCTTGCGCTAACAGTTGTACACGGAGCTTGCTACTTTGACAAGGGGCGTGGTAGTACTGACATACTGTCTAAGCTGTTCGCCAATCGCGACGCATTGGGACAGCTAACCAATCACAACACATTACGTTTTCCGGAAGGCGGGCCTTCATTAAACCTGGAACTAATCGAGCCATTTGTGCCAGGCTGGGAGAAGTTTATTGTTATTAAACAATACTAAAAAATAACACTGAGCATGACAAAACAATAAGCAACCAGGGCAGAAATGTTGGCACATAGACATTTACTTTCACCCTGACCAGATTACGAACAGCAGTCCGAATTTTATTCATGTCAGTGCAATCAGTGTGACAGCTGGTCACCACGGAAACGGACAACAATTCTCAGAGGCATAAACTGCGAGAAGTGCTGCTTTGCGTCACCCGGCGGTTCACATGCAACAACAGGCCGCCGTTTGTCTTGCAGACGCGCGCGCACACATTCCCTTCCGAAACAGTGGCGATAATGCTGTTTACATCATCTCTCACCGAACGGACAGGGACAATCACAATTATCTGGATATATCTGATGCGCTCGTGAGCGTGTGCGGTGACAGCCCTATGTGTTTGCGTGTTATAAATAGCCCCGTTGTAGCTGGGAGGAAGGGAGTGTGAGCGACTGAACGGGTGCCATAACAATGCTATGATGTCTTCCTGTGGAGACCTGCACCCCTGGCCCCGCCCCCCACCTGCTTTAGCTGGGTAATGAAATATGTCTGCTGTGATGTATGGCTGCTGGATAGCTCCAAATCGAAAATTGAATCACACTAACTTAATTTGCGGTCGGGGCAATCAAATTACTTGTTTTGGCCAGAGTATTTCAACCCGTGCTGGCGATGAATTCATCTTGGTGAGAGGCCTGTCAGAGAGAGGCATGTTTGCGGGTACCACCTCCAGCTGTAGACAGAGCTGTGTGGTCCAGAGGGCAGGACGATGCTGGCGGCCACCGTGCAGAGAGTATTATCATCCGACAAACAGCAGCGAGGAGCATCCTGAGGCGTGCTATCCAAGATCTCCTAGGAACAATACAAAAATGAAAGCACTGTTATAGATGCTGCACTTCCATATGCTGCAATTTAATGTTTCAGTGAACCAAAAAAGTTTCATAGCATTAAAAAAAAAAAAAACCCAAACCCAAAACCTGACCCAGTCAAAAACAAAATCAACTCAACACAAACAAATCAATTAATCCAAAACAAAATCCAATTCAGACCAAAATTAAACCAATCCAAAACAAAATCAGCGCTAAACAAAATCCAATACAATACAAAACTATTCCTAACACAACAATCCAAAACAAAACCAACCCAAAATAAACAAAATAAAACAAACTAATCCAAAACAAAAAACTATTTACAACAAAACAAACACAAAACAAAATCCAATACAATACAACAACAATGCAAAATCCAATTCAATACAAAACAAACAAAACCCCAAAACAAACAAATCAATACAATCCGAAACAAGACAAGACAAAAGAAAACAAAATCAACCCAACTCAACACAAACAAATCAGTCCAAACCGAAACCAAATTTAATCCAATAAAACAAACAAAAACTATTTTAACAAAACAATCCAACAAAACCAAACCAAAACAAATCAATCCAATATAAAACAATCAAAACGAAACAAAAAACCCAAAACAAACAAATCAATCCAATCCAAAACAAGACAAGATGAAACAAAAACTATTTTAAAACTATTTCAAACAAAATAATCCCAAAATAAATCAATCCAAAATGAAACAAATCAGTCCAAAACAAATAAAAAAACAATTTAAAAAACAAGCCAAAACAATCAATCCAATCCAAAACAAGCAAAACAAAAACCCAAAAGAAAGAAAATTAACCCAATACAAAATTCAATCCAATCCAAAACAAAATCTAATCTATTCCAAAACATACAAAACAATTCAAAATGAAACAAAACAAAGAAAAAACAAATTCAACCCAACACAAACAAATCAATCCAATTTCAAAACAAAATAAATCCAAAAACAAAACAAACTCATTTTAAACCAAAACTGTACAAAACAAAACCAACCAAAACAAACAAATCAATCCAAAACAAAATCTAATACAATACAAAACAAATAAAATAAAAACACAAAACTAACAAATCAATCCAAAACAAGACAAAATCAACCCAACACAAACAAATCAATCCTATAAAAAACAAAATCCAATCAATACAAAACAAAGCCCCAAAACAAACAAATCAATTAAGTCTGAAACAAGACAAGACAAAATCAACCCAACCCAACACAAACAAATCAATCCAATCAAAAACAAAATCCATTTAAATACAAAACAAACAAAACCCGAAAAACAAACAAATCAATTCAATCCAAAATAAGACAAAACAAAATCAACCCAACACAAACAAATCAATCCAATCAAAAACAAAAGCCAATCCAAAAACAAAACCATTTAAAACAAAACATTCCAAAACAAACCCAAAACAAACAAATCAAACCAATCCGTTACAAAATTTAACCCAACCTAAAACAAAACAAAACGAAAACCCAAAACAAACAAATCAATCCAATCCAGAACAAGACAAGAAAACAAAATCAACCCAACTCAACACAAACAAATCAATGCAAACCAAATCCAAACAAATCCACAAACAAAAACTATTCTTAACAAAGCAATCCAAAACAAAATCAACCCAAAACAAACAAATCAATCCAATCCAATATAAAAAATCAAATCAAAACAAAATAAAAAAATAACCCAAAAACAAACAAAATCAATCCAATCCAAAACAAAATCTAATCCAATGCAAAATCAAAATGATCCAAAACAAAACCAACACAACACACAAATACCAATACAAAAACAAGACACAACATTCAACCCAACCCCACACAAACAAATCAATCCAATCAAAAACAAAAGCCAATCCAAAAATAAAACAATCCGAAACCAAACCAACCCAAAACAAAACTATCCAAAACCAAACCATCCTAAAACTAAAAACAAACATAAAAAACAATTCAAAACAAAACCAACCCAAAACAAAACAATTTCCCAAACCTAAAATCAACCCAAACAGCGGTTGATTAAAAGACAGAATATCTAACTTCCCATTGGAAAAGTGCATTAGAATGGCATTTGAAGTCAGATTTCCTCTGCATTCAATTTGATTTCATCGTGTCTCAGATGTATGACGTTACATGAACATGGCAGCACTCAGCGAGCTATGCACAACTACACTCACTTTTAAGCAACTGAAATGCAACAATAAGCTGAAAAATTCCAGCATGATAATAAAACTTTGCAGAGGCAGGTGTGCAAAATCTAGTAAATGAGCATTTCTGATAATTATTATAATGATTTCTTGATTATTTTACCCTTGCAAAACAAATTGTAGCATTGCATTGCCTCATTTATCCTCAGTTTAGTTGCTAGGAGACTTCTTTGCCGACAGTTGAAGCCTGCAAAGCTTTGCCACTTGCCGAACACCTGTATGATTATAAGTCATACTGATATCCTGTAGGAATATCCCACAGTATGACATCAAAAAGAAAGCAGAATTAGTTTGGGGAGAAAAAAAAAAAAAAACTGTAGCATCATTTGTTTTTTGACAATAAAACTATTTAAAAAAAAAATCTGTTTGGTAACTGAAAAAAAGGCTGAAAGCTGAAATAAAATACAAACATAAGATGAAAAACAAACATTTACTTAGAAATGTTGCTTCAGCAACTAACTAAAATAAAAATAAATTAAAGCTAAATAGAAATATAAAAACTAAAACTAATAATACACTAAAAAAAACACATAACAAAATAACTAAAAGTTAAACTAAAATTTAAAATTAATTATAATTAATAATAGTAATACTATTAGATTTTTAAATGTGACATAATGTCCAAATACTTTTATGGACTATTTACAGTCCCAGAAAACTGTGAAACACATTCTACTCAAGTACATGAATGTGAATAGCAGGCCTAGTTTTAAGGCAACTCTAGCGCCCTCTTCAGTACTGGAGTAAAGTCATCGCTAGAATATGGCCTTCACAAAACAAAAAAAAAACAAAACAAAAAAAAAAAGAGATCGAACTTCTAAAAACCTTTGAGAAAAGTTTCAGCTTCAAAGTTTAGTCTTTAGAGCTTAAAACAGAGAGATATCAGCAGCATAAACTTTCCAAACCGGTCTCCAAAGAGCGTTTGAAGAATGCTTGTGGCCGCTGCAAAGCTGTCTTCAGAGCGCAGATGGTGGAGAGCGAGATGGCCACTTGTTTGCATTCCCCGTCGACGCCTGCGCCGCTCGAAGAAAGAAAATCAATCAGTGTGACAGACTCATCCACCTCTCAAACACTCCAGCACACTCTCACCTGTCACATCATTTATCCAACAAAACTGACAGGGCCGGCCACACACGCACACACATATTTACACACCTGATACCGCACGCGCTCCGTTCAGTCTCTTCTCTGCAGTTTCATCCTTTTAGTGGCTTTCTCTTCAAACCATTTATCAGCACTTTATGCGTTTTTGAAGAAGAAAAAGGGAATATTTGAATCAGGCCGCGTTTGAAACTCGAGCAAGCCTGAAAGGAACACAGAAAACAGAAATGCGCCTCAACAATGAGGCTGCTAAATGAACACACACACAGTTGTTAAAACACAAATTTAAACACAAAGACACATTCTCTCTATATTCAATAGCCTGTTTAAATATGTATTCAGGCTCCTCCACTGCCTCCCTCATGTTTTATTGAGAGATTCAGGCCATGTGGGGGTTTGGAAGGAAACCCTCCAATTTAGGATTAAGTTTAAAGCTGTAAACCCATCTTCATCCTTTCATCATGACTTCAGGCTCAGAGCTACCGCATTCATAACCTCACAACGCATTCACAAAGAGAGTTTGGCACCTGTCATAGACCATCAAAGAGATAAACATTAGCATGGGAGGATCACGTAAAAGTTCTGTAATGGTATTCACTTTTAAAGTGAATGAATGCAAATATCTTGCACTGTTTAAAAAAAAAAAAAAAAAAAAAAAAAAAAAAGGATGTTATTTACTCATATCCCACACGTTGCTGCAAACCAGCCCTTCTTAGTTCCATGCAGCTTTTGGGGAAGCACATTTAATCTTTACCTTGTCAAACTACAATCTCAATTTTAAAATTAAACTAAAATTAAACTGTAACTTAACTCAGTGTCGTTATTGTTAACTAAAACCGCTGAAAATTGTTTTGGTGATGTCAGACACTACAGGCAAAACACTGTTTGAAATAAAGCTAAAATTAAGCTTGGCAACTCACTGAAATATAGTAAATTTAAGTACGAATACAGTAATAAAAAAACATTACTAAAACTAAGATTAAAATAAAGCTAAAAATAGAAAAGATAATTAAAATAACAAATACTCAGAGCTGGGTAGTAACTGATTACATGTAATCTGGATTATGTAATCAGATTCCAAAAATTAAGTACTTGTTAATTATATTAAGTTACTTTTTAAAATACTCAGAATCAGACTACAGTTACATTTTATTGATTACATGATTACATATTATTCACACAACAGCAATAAACTAACAGCAAACAAATAAAATAAATATATATATATTTTTAGCAAGTGTTTTATCTGATTGACGTTATTTTAAAATGCCTTGTTTTAATTTAGCATTTTTATGATTTCATTAATTATTAGCTTTTCTAACCCTTTGTAGTTTCTTCACAAACCCCAGTTTGGGAAACCCTGGCACAATGCAATGTTTATTGCGCTTCATGTTGTTAATAACAACAAATGGAATACATATATATATTTTTTTACTCTTTGCATTTTTATATCAGTATGGTGCATGGTTATCCTATTTAAATCAATGTGATAAACGAGTTAAGTCAAAAGTAATCTGAATGCAATCTAAAAGTAGTCTGATTATATTACCTAAAATGTGTAATGTAATGGATTACATTACTAATTACAATTTTGGTCATACAACTTGGAATTGGTAACGATCCTAGGGAAAAATAAATATACTATAAAATGCATTTAAAATACATTTATTTCATGCTAAGTATGCTACAAATACATTTACATCATGTACTTGATAAAAATACCCTGCAATTGCACTTTTAGTGTACTAAATTGGTATATTTAATGTCTGCTAAATTGGAACAACTAATTTTGTACTATAATTGTGTAGAAGTAGTGCTGAAATCCAACTAAAGATATATTTAAAGGGATGCTATTATGCTTTATCACTTTTGGAATTTTAGTTAGCGTGTGGTGTGTATGTTTGGGCATAAAAAAGATCTACAAAATCTCAAAGTCCACTCCAAAAGGAGATTTTCGAGATATTCCTGCAATTGTACTTTTAGTGTACTAAATTAGTATGTTTAAAGTCTGCTAAATTGGAACAACTAATTTTGTACTTAACGCACTATAATTGTGCTGAAGTCCAACTAAAGATATAATTAAGTATATTTGATTGTGCTAAAGTGGAACTATTGCAAGTATGCTTTAGATACACTTTAAATAATATCAAAATATATGCATAAAAATATTTAAAGATCATACAGTCCTCATCAGCACTGACATTAAAACATTTTAGGCTTAATATAAAGAAATGTGCATTGTGCACAAGTAGTACTCAGTTTATTTACAATTTTTATATCAGTAAGTGTCAAGTGATATGTCAGTAAATATGTTGATAGACTTTAACTATATTTAGTATAAAATAAATGCAATACATTTTTACTAGGGGAATTACAATTTGTAAGTAATCTACCTAGTTTTGCAAATACTATAATAGTACATAAAAATAACACTTTTAAAAATATTATAATACATTTTTTTTAGTAAAACTTATTCATTAATCATTTTCCAGATGCATTTACCCAAAGTAACAAAAAGGATGGTTTTTAAATGAGTTATTCTTTTGAAAGCATAGTTATGCTAAACATTACTACATTTTTAATTGGCTCATTTAAATGAACAAATCGATTCACTAGAAAGCTAAAATGTTTGCTCATTACAGTTGGCTGCAAAGCTAGTACAATACAACGTAATTTGTAATAAACATAATGAACAAATATTATATATACACTGTCAATGCAAAAGGAAGCTGTCTGAATGGGATGTCTGGTACTAGCCCAGACTTTATCCAAAAAACATAAAACCACAGCTGCCCAACTCAGTCACTGCAGAATTAAACATGCATCTCAACTCTCCTGTTTCCACCAAAACTATTCATCAGGACCTCCTCAGGGCAGAGGCGGACAGTAGTGAAGTCTTTTTACTCAGCTTTAAAAGCACTTTTCAAGTGGCTGTATATCAAGTGGCTGTAAGTTATCAGAGTGTTCTTCTTTAGAAAACTTTACTTCACAACATTCCGAAGCATAACATTGTACTTTTTACTGCTCTACGTTTCATATTAAATATCATTTAATACTTAATTACATTAGAAATCTAGTACTTTCTTACTTTTACTCAAGAAAAAGCAATTCAAAGATTTACTAGAGTACAAGAAAGTATTACATTTTTAATGTTAAGTATTAAAGGTAAAAAAACAACAACTTTTATTTATGAAATGTAGTGCAGTAAAAAGTATTGCTTTGGAATGTAAAAGGAAAACACTCTTTATGCATAGGTCTATATGCTTGCTCAGGGTCCTATAGCCAAACCTTCAGTCACTCGTGCCACTGCCAAACGTTGGTTTCAATGGTGCCAGCGGCTAAATCTTGGGCTTTGTTCTCTGATGAGTCCACCTTCACTGTCTTTCTCACATCCGGTGTGGAGAAATCACAAAGAGGCTTACCACCCAGACCGCTGCATGCCTAGAGTGAAGCACAGAAGTGGATCAGTGATGGTTTGGGCTGCAATATCATGGCTTTCCCTATTGTGCAAGATAGACACGTCCCTGCCAAGAACTACCAAACAGTTCTGGAAGACCACATGCACCCAATGGTTCAAACATTAGGATGATAATGCACCAATACACACCACAGAACTAGCGACAGAGCGGTTTGATTAACACTTAAGTGAAGGTGAACATCTCCCATGGCCAACAGTCACCAGATCCAAATATTATTGAGACACTTTTGGGGGTTTTAGAGGAGTGAGTCACTAGAGCATCACATAGTGACTGTTACACAAGAGGAATGGCTCAAAATCCCTCTGGCCACTGTGTAAGACCTATATCTGTCATTTCCAAGACAAACGGATACTCTTATACCCGCAAAAGGAGGTCCTGCAGCATCTTACTAAATTGTAGAGTGTTTTCATTGTGCATCATCAGTTGGCCATATTGGCGGCACAAAACTTAAACAATGCCACTGAACCGAACTAAACTTGCATATTTTGCTGATTACTGCTGCTGAAAAAGGTCAATTATCACGTTTTGGGCTGTACTATAGACTGCCAAAAGTTATAACAAATCAAGGAGAAGAGTGCAAAAAACAGAGGAACAAAAGGCGTTTGTGGATGGCCAAACTGAACCAGGATTTGCAAGGCAAGAATCTCGACTACGTTCGTGTTTGTTCTTATAATTTCCAGTCAGGTAGGTGAAATATTAGGCTAATATCTTAAAGGAGAAGTCCACTTCCAAAACAAAGATTCACATATAATGCACTCACCCCCTTGTCATCTAAGTCTTTCTTTCTTCAGTTGTAAAGAAATTACGTTTTTTGAGGAAAACATTTAAGCATTTTTCTCCATATATTGGACTGATATGGTGCCCCGATTTTGAACTTCCAAAATGCAGTTTAAATGCGGCTTCAAACGATCCCAAATGCGGTTGTAAACGATCCCAGCCAAGGAAGAATTGTCTTATCTAGCGAAATGATCGGTTATTTCAACAAAAATAATACAATTTATATACTTTTTAATGCCAAACGCTCATCTCGTCTTACTCTGCCTGGACTGTTTTTGTTCCGGGTCATGACAGTTAGGGTATGTTGGAAAACTCCCATCTCATGTTCTCCCTCAACTTCAAAATCATCTTATATCGCTGTTTTACCTTTAAGGGTGTTTGATCTTCTTTGCATGTTCACTTTGCAAAGACTGGGTCGGTACTTTTGCAGCGATGTAGGATGATTTTGAAATGATTTTTGAAGTT
>JAHKKF010492788.1:0-10064 GCA_019740295.1 Labeo calbasu
GTTATATTACTGCGTTACAGCAAAAAGTAATACACTACTGTAATATTGTTACTTTTGTAATGCGTTACTCCCAACACTGGTGATATGATGATGTGACATTTGTTCTGTTTATATCTTCATATATGTGTAGTGGACAAATCAGAGTATTATGATGATATCATCATTATTGGACAGAATTCTCAAGGTGTAACAGGTGGGTCACACAGAAGTGCAATTTATTATCACTCTTATGTTTCTATAATATATTGAACATGCATTTCTACCATTAGTAGAAGAAAAAGAGTAAATCTAATAGTCTCAGACTGTCATGAGGAGAAAGAGATCAATGTCACAAGCTGTGTTAAAATGCTGTGTGAGGTTTTATTTCACACGGTACTACACGGTATCAGTCAAAGCTGTGGAGACATTAAGACTGCTGTATTTCTGTAACACCTTAAGTGTTTTATTTTATTTTTATATAATTGTGTGTGCTAGATGTTATGGTTTGTATATGTTGACCTTGAGTCTTTAATAAAAGTTTGATTTCACATGTGTATCAGAGGGAGATCAGGAGGAGTATGATGATGTGAAGAACAGCAATGGAAATGAGAGAGACCTGTTGGGTAGGTTATTGTCCATCATTATGTCGCTATTTAAACCCTATTTAAAATAAATCATGATGCTTTTAAAAAAAAATGTACATGTGAATTGTCTTGGTTTTAAAAACAGATCGAGATGATGTGAGGAAGGAGTCAGATAAAGAAGGAAGGGCCATATGAGTCATGATCACACCCACTGCCTCTGTTCGTCAAATCATATTACAGTTACTGGAGCTACTGGGGGTTTCGCATATTGCTACCAATGCATCAATGCCTAATATTTTTGTTATTTTAAAGATTTTTGTATGAATGGTTACATGCTTTGCAAACTTCAGTATCAACAAATTTTAATATTTGCATTTCTATTTTCTTGATATAAATGTATCTTTTCACCTAATAAACAAAAAATAACATTCATTCATCATGTCACTTTTAAAAAATACTAAAATACTTTTAAAAGAGTGGTTAGAAAAAAAAAGATTAAAATTATGGTATAAATGTTTAATAAACTACTGTACTTTTACGCTTTAACATTGTCTACCTAATGATAAAATTAGATTTGCCACTTAATAGATATTACAAAGCTTCATGTTTTTCCATAAGCTTACTGTCATAGCATTAGTTCTGTACTGTCAGCCTGAATTAACTTAAGCAGGGCATAATTTAATATTTTATTTACAAGAGACATTACTGGGAAAGACAAAGGTATACACATCCTTGAAATAAACACTCACCCAAAATGCACAGTTTATTGTGTGATGGTCCATTTTAACTCTACAGTCTGATTTTATGGATAACCATGAATTATTTGAGCTTGTATCTTTTGCAGCAATAGCTCCATATGCAGATTGAGGTTGGGCTGGTTTTTCTTTTCAACAGCTGATATGTTGCGATTTTTCTTTTCTTTATATTTCTTCAGAGCCTCCTCTCGCTGAGCTTTGTCTTTCAAGAACCCCTACACAGACACACACAATAAAACATGCATCAATCATTTGCCATGTATTTTTGTAAAGGGTAATGAAAACGTGTATGTTTACATGACATAACAAACCCTGCTTTAATGACATCACATAGGAGATTCATTAGGGAACAGAAAACAGTACAGTTCCTATTTCCTCACCTCTCTTTTGCGTGCACGTTCCTCTTTTATCCTTTCATATTCTAGCTTTGTCTTCTGATACGATGACATTTTCTGCTTCTGTTTCTTTTGGATGAATCTTGTGGGAGCTGATGAGACAAATCAGAAATCAGAAATGTGGCTTTGTATGTGTGTGTGTGTATATATATATATATATATATATATATATATATACACAAGCTGTTACTGTACCTTTTAGACTCTGTTAAATCATTAGCTGAATCAGAGGTGGCAGTTTGGTCAGTCGTTGTGTTTGGGATGTGTTTCTCAGTGAAAGGAGACTCCAACACTGTTTTTACTTCGCCTGATCTTCGTCGGTCTCTTTGTCTACTGCTCTACCTTTATATCTTTTCTGCTTTTTTTCCTTGTTGTTCTTTATCTATTTGTTCTCTTTCAGCCAGGTACAGATGTCTCAGATGCTCAGGATATTCCTCCTCCAGCTGGATTTTAGATCCTTGCATTTTGTTCCTCTCCTTTCAAAGAAGTTTGTTGTATTCATGTTTTTTTCTCTTTCCTTTTTAAAGCAAACCCCTGACCTGAGAAAGAAGTACACATTCAAAGTCGTTTTAATCCACAGACAACAGTTTGTTGTGTATAGATTGGTCGATATCATGACGCTCATTTTTTCTGGATCTATTACAATATTCAACTGTGGCAATTTATTTAAAATGATGCAAGTTAAGTTGTTTTTTTTAATATAACAGCGTATAAACGTCCTCAAAAATGTACGTAACCAACGTTAACGCAACGATATCTAAGAACTAGGCATTTGCGTTTTACACTGATTTTTCTCATTTTCTCATGTCTTTGTTTGTCATTGCGCCTTATGTCAAATTTCTTTATCACTTCTAAACTTTCTACATCTAAATTGTGTGGGTTTAAAGTGAACTACTCACCCTCTTTTAAACTACCATCAAAAACTACCCATTTTCGTTTCCTTTGGGCATTGTGTGACGAACCACCATGTGCAAATTTGTTATTTAGGTACTTTCCTCTATCGGGACCTTTAGTTTTTGCGTTTTGTTTTAAAGGTGCCATGTCTCACGTTAACTTAACATCAGCTCACACTAGTATGTGGACAAAACGGATGTTTCTCGTGTAAAGACGCACAATAATGACGTAAAGATCGTCGCAAGGCATTACTAATCACAATAAACGCCATTTGTGTGAGGGCAACTTATTCGATTCGCCCATTCAACAGAACGCTGACTTGTACACCCAATATGGCCGCGCATTCGGTCGCTCAGAGGAATCATATCCTGATTTGACTAGTTACGTCTTAAGTCAATTGCTGCTGCTCTTGCTAAATATTCTCACATTTCTGTGTCCGTAAACAGTGGCGTTTAATGACATACCCATCGACGCTTTATAAAGAACAATAGATGAAGTTAAGCGCTTTCTCTCGATATCGTTAAGTATTTAAAATGCGCACAATGTGAACTTTTACCCGCGTGATGTTTGGAGCACGTTCATGTGTGTGAGTCCAGAAGTGTTGTGTGCTGTCACATCCACACAAGACCACGTGAGGGCGATAGAAGGTAAGATGCTCTCAGTCGGATACACACACACACACACACACACACACACATATATATATATATATATATATATATATATATATATATAGAAGGTCATATTTAATGCATTGTCTGTAATTCCCATAGGAGAGTCATCAGGTGAAGTTGCACCAGATGAGTTTATGAACTGTAAGAAGGCCCATGAGGTGCAGGCAATGTCTGAGGTTATGGCTTGTTTGGCCAAATGCTGCAGAATCAAACAGGTAAAATGTTTAAAATGTGTTTTTTTTTTGTTAATAACAAACTGAATTTCATCTTTTACAGAACCTGTTTCTTCTTCTCTGGTGATAGACGTGGGGTCAGGGAAAGGCTGCTTGTGCTCCTATCTGTCCATGCGGTTTGATCTACAGGTGTTTGATCTACAGTGGATGGCAACAAAAACTTTATTACTGAGGAAAAGGAAAGCTTTGGGGCTCAGGCAGAAACCAGTGCTTTATCAAAACAAGTCACCAAGGATTTATCCGCCTCAGATAATGCCGCAGAATGTCCATTAGACCCAAATGATTCAGATGCAGGAAGCAGCTTCTTCAGTATGATGTCTCTGGATGTCATAGAGGACGTCTCTCCCCGTGTCCACCCTAGCCAGCTGAGCCTGGAGGAAAGGGAGAAAAGGAAGAGAGAGAATCTGGAGAGGAAAGCTCGTGAAGGAACAGGAAATTACAGCGACGACAGCCTGTTTTCCCCTCTGACCTCATATGTCACTGCAGAAACTGAGCTCAAGACGCTGATTATGGAGTTGGAGGTGAACAGATGTCATAATACAGGGGGTTCTGACTATGAGAGAAAAATAATAATAATTATTATTATTATTCATTAAACCAATTAATTTATTTATCATCAATAATAATAATTATTATTAAATTATTTAAAAATAATTATTATTATTTATTGACTATGAGGTAATTAGTAATACATTTTAGAATTATTTGAGAAACATTCTAAAAATATAAATGTTTCAATAAAAAAATGCTGTTAAATAATAATAATAATAATAATAATAATAATAATAATAAAAATAATAATAAATAATAATAATAGTGTATTCATTCCAAAATAAATAATCAGGGCAGAAAAATTGTGCACAAAATGTAAAAAACATTACTGTCAACACAAGAAGGATGTAGGAGTCGTGTGTTCGGGTAAACAGTACAGTAGTGTAAATTTTGATTAATTATGTAGTTTATTAGTTTTTCACAAAATATTCTATGTAATCATTAAACTCAATGGTGTGCAAGAATGAAAGGGTTCTGTTTGTTTTGCAGCAATTGTTATCTGATTAGTTTGTGGCTACTTGCAAAATAAATAAATATGATTGATTTGAGTGTAAATTATTTTAGAATTTTAAGTGTATACTATCTTCCTTTAAGAAAAAAAAATAGCCCACTACAAAATGCAAAACTATCATATGGTTGCAGTGAAATTACATTATTATTAATACAGCAGTTTTATGAGGTATTAAGTATTACATATTTTAATAACATATTATAAAGCTGTTTTAATAACATGCTATGTGTGTCTGTTTGTACATGCAATTATTGCTTGCAGCATGCTTTAGCCTTATATTAAATCATTACTTTGGTATTTTGGCTTTACCATGACCTAAATTTCAATATTTTTAATGCACATCCTTTTCTATCTAGAGTTTGAAGTGATGATCAGTGGGACATCAGCGATGCTCAGGTGGTCTGCAGGCAGCTGGGTTGTGGAGCAGCACTGCTGAATACCATTAATAAGAGAGTCTGTCAGACAGTTGATGTTCATCTATTATTAGTCCAGTTGAACCTCCTGCTTCAAACCACAGAATTCCTGACAGAAACAACAAGCTGCAGGTGCATGTTTGTGTGTGTCTTTTACTGTGAGTATTTTTAGATTGTCATAAGGAGGTGATCATATATTTTTAAGTGTAGGTGCAGGTGTGTGTGTGTGTGTATTTCTGGAAGGTGGTGAGGAATGGGTTCATGTGAGGATACATCTGTATGTTTGCTAATAGCCCTAACAAAAAAGGGATTTCTGCCTATAATACTCATAATACTAAATGTGAGTAATTAACATTTGTGTTATTTGGTCACTAACAAACTTTCTTTCTATTCTTTATTTTCCAGGGGAAAAGAGGATTCGGTCTGTTTGTGATGATGAACATATTTCTGTCTGTTCTGCTCTCCTTTAACGGGAAGTCTTATCTCTGAAGAACTGCATTCTGGGTATGAAAATGCTGATGAGCTTCTCTCAGGTTAGAGAGATGAAGCGCATATTTATTTCACATTCCACAAATCCTTTTTAGTGAATTCACCTAAATAAATAAACAAATAAATGTAAAATTTATTTCATATTTGATTAATGACCCGGTATTATTGAAATACTGCTGTTTACTTATATATTAACTGTCTGTTTTCATTTTTTAGCAGAAGAGTTCAAGACTGCATATTATGATGATGTCGTCAATGGGAGTGGCTTAAGAGGTCAGTGACCTTTTTAACTGATCACATGATTCATTACCAGATGTTTAATAAATTCTCAGTCTCATGATCTGCAGCAACAACATATTTTGGTTTTGTATCCAAACATATTCTGTGTTGATGCAGAAGAGATGGTGACGGAAATCACACCGGGATACTATGATGATGTCATCACTGATGGACTGAAACCAGATCGTGAGACAGGTGTCACTCTGTTATTCTACAACAGCATATAATATACTTTTAAAATAAAATATTATAGTATATTGAAGATAGATACTTAAAATGTGTTCTAAAGGTAATTAATGTGTGTTTCTGTTATGAATATGTGAATGTGTAGAAGAAACACCTGAGAGCTATGATGATGTCATGACGAGTGGACAGAACTCTGATATCAAAAAAGGTGCTTTTTTGTTTGTTTAATTAATTTTTAAAAAATAATTATTTTTTTGCCTGTTATTTAATTTTAACACATTTTTATGTGTAGTGGACATACCTGAGAGCTATGATGATGTCATGATTAACAGACTGATGTGTAACAGGTGAGATGCACAGAACTACATTTATTTTTATCAGCCTTTCCTAGTTTACATGAGTATCAGACATTAGTTCTGTGTCACTTATTAAGTCACGTAAGAGAAAAAGGATCCTTCAAATGAAATAAAAGCTTGTATAAACTATGACATGTTTTTATGTCATTCTTGATCAGAGGGAGTTCAGGAGGAGTATGATGATGTGATGAGTGTCAGTGAAGATGTGAGAAACCTGTTGGGTAAGTTATTATAGCCCCTTTTGTTCTCATGTTAAAATCTTTAATTCTATTTTAATATAATAAAAATAATAAAAAAAAAATTAAAATATTTATAAAAAAAAATACTTTTTTTTTTTTAGACCTAAAATATTTATTTTGATAAAGATTTTTGTTTATTTTGTTTTTAATAACAGATTATGATGAGGAGTCAAACAAAGAATTTGGCTCATTGATCACACCCACTGCCTCATTTAAACAAATCTGAACAAAGTTTGACTGATATTGTTGTTAATATGTCAAATTTTAGGTTTTTATATAGTTCCCCTATTTGTTGTATTAAAACTGTAATGTTTTTATAAGGTTTTATTGTATTGTTTTTTTGGCCCTGTTCATACCAATAAAAAAACAGACCAATTTTTGTGTGTATTTCAAAAAGACATTATACAAACCCTGAAATCAAATATATCTTACCTTATAAATCACAACCGCACTGATAGTCGAAGACATCCTAAATATCTTGTTATATTATCTTATATGATCAGGTGTGTTTTTGACCAATAAATAAATATGCATATTGCTGGGCATTTTACTTTTATATGCATCCTTTATCAGGCTTTAGAAGTGTTGACTTACATTAGGAATATTTATTCTCTATACACCACGTGTAATAATTTAATATGACTTAATAATGCTTAACAACAGAGCATTTAGTGCAGCTCATCCATCAATATAAAACAAGCGCAGTGCCTGCTGTGTAATGTCACGGCAATTTCTTATGTAGTCATAGGTCACGTTCACTGCAGCAGAATCCCTCCAGTCAGTTTTGCGTTCTTTGCGCGGCTCAAATACTCTGCTCTCTACCCAAATTTAAAAGCTGCTGTCTGCTAATGATGATTTGATGGATGAACTCGCGGCTCGATTGGACTCTTGTCATCAAAAACCGGTATTTTCAGTTTTACGGACGTAGCCATTTTTGATATTGCTCTGGTCTCTGTTGCTATGGTTACTTGTAAGGAATAGGGGCTTGACTCCCGTTGCACATTCATACAGACAGTATTCGAAAAGCGACTGTTAGCTGCTGTGTGAACGGGACATTTCGAAACTCACACCTGCAAGTAAATGCGGTTGTCAGTCCCAAAAACTGACAGTGTGAACGTAGTCATAGAGTTATTCAAAGCTGCACACAACTTTATGAAAGCTCCCTCATTGCTGACAAACAATGTATGTAGTTGCAGGTGTTATTTTGGTTGATTGTAGGTAAATGTCCACTTAACAGAGTTCCCATTTTGTTGTCTCTATGTTAAACACTCATTTTAAACACTTAAACTGTCCATTAACACTAATACTGTATCAAATGGGAAACACGTAAGTCCACAAGATCGCAAACGCACTTGAAGTGTGCCATGTGGGACATGTTTAGTTCTTCATGGCTGAACTAGCAACATGTGAACAAGTATTAAATGTAACTGTCCCTGGAGAACGAGGAGGTCTGGTAACCCTATTTTAAGACTGTTTTTATAAAACTGAATGACAATACCAGAAATATCACTGTCACTGCTACAGTGTATTTACAACATTTTACAACATTCTGTCACTCTGTGTTTTAGAATATATAATAGCAGGAGACAAAAAGTAAAACGAATGTGCTGTGAAATGAGCTCTACATGAAATAAATTAAATTTTAGCTGTAATGTAGCTGTGAAAAAAAAATGAACATTCTCTAGAAATGTCGTTTCCGTGTCAGAAAAAGTTCACCAGTAAGAAGCTCCATCATGTGGTGACACAAGGGCAAGACTGTTGTCTGCTCCTCTTTACAATAAGAAGTGTTTTGCTGCCATCTGCTGGATGATTTGCACATTACATTGCTCAACACATCTACAGCTACAAATGCGTTTGATATAATGCCAAATTAGTATTTTTGGAACAAAAGCAACTGTTTATTTACAAATCTTAAATGTATCAATGTACTGTTTATTGTGCTGTGTTGTTAAAATTCACCTAAAATTATGTACAGTTGCCCCTCCCCCCCAAAAAACTTTAAAATGTTCAGTTTATTATAATTTATATGTTTATAGTAAATATCATCTATTTGTGTGTAAAATAAAGTTTCAGTAAGTGAGTAGTCAGTCATCAGTGCTTGTATCTGCTGTGTTCAGGTTCAGGCTTTGATGCTGAATATAAGCTGCAGTGTTTCTGTATCAATCTGCTTTAAGTTTAGTGTGACTTTATCTCCACMMTGACTTATGACTGACACGAGTCTGTCCTCAGTGAAGTGTCTCTTCACGCTGGAGGAGGAGTCCCGCTCATCAGCGCTGACACTTTATTGATATATATGGAGAAAATAAAAATGCTGCTTTCTGATTTGTCACTGATTGTGTTTGATGATTTCCTCTGTTGTCTCTAATAAGGTAACAGTGAGTGTCATTGGCAGCTGTGAGTCTCTGTCTCTCTTTAGGGGGCTGACAGGAGTCAGTTTCTTCAGTGTCTTTGAGAGAGAAGAGGAGAAACTTGTGCTGTGCTCTGAATTGATGAAATAGTGTGTGTTGTGCTGAAGGAGAAGATGGACAGCCGTCTGATGATGATGATTCTGTGTTATATGGTAAAACTCATCACCTCTGGTAGGTACACATTCAGGGTCAGTAGGTAATCTATTCTTTAAAATGAGCTAAAATAATTTGCATGTAATTTTACACTTTACTACAAACTATGTTTGGTATGTTCAGTAATTGTCTCTCTCATGTGTAGACAGTGTGAGCGTGAGGTTGGTGAATGGCAATAATCCCTGTGCTGGTCGAGTGGAGGTTCATCAAAATGGTCAGTGGGGAACAGTGTGTCATGCTCTGTGGGATATTGCTGATGCTGCAGTGGTGTGTAGAGAGCTGGACTGTGGGACGGCTGTAAAAGCAACATATGATGCTCACTTTGGACAAGGATCGGGACCAATTTCAATGGGTTATTTATACTGTAGTGGATCAGAGACTGCACTGAAAAACTGCCGTTTAAACAGAGAGTATACACAGAAGTACTGTAAACATAATCACGATGCTGGTGTCGTCTGTTCAGGTAAGCTGCTCAAAAACTCAGCCTGTTATTTTATCACTCATAATTGACTACTCACAAACAATAAAAACATTTCAATATGTTGGTGTGGACAAATTGCATCAATGTCAGTCTTATGAAACATCTGTTTAATTGTTTTGATCACAATATATGCTTCCTCGTTTCTAATTTTAATACAATAAACTGAAGAGAATCAACATTAAATGTCATGTTTTTTTTTTAATCTCAGTCTGATTTCATCTGATTTATGGTGTTATTTAATGAAGATTTTTAGAATTACAGATCAAATTCTTGCAGATTACTCAAACTGAATGAATGAAATACAAAACGTCCAAGTGTAATAAGTTTTCTGTAGTGTTTCAGGTCAGTAGAGATGTTTCATTAATTATATGCCTTTATAATTCAAAGACTCGGAGCAAAGACTTCGACTTGTGGACGGGTTTCACTTGTGCTCTGGTAGAGTGGAGATGTTTCGTACAGAAGGATGGGGTTCAGTGTGTGACG
>JAHKKF010492792.1:0-12639 GCA_019740295.1 Labeo calbasu
ACTAATGTCAAATATAAGGCTGGTTCTGCTGCATGGGGCATGTGCTGCTTATTAACTGTACTTGGGTAAGAACTACTGACAAAATTGTGTGGTAAAATGAAAGATTCATCTAAATACATCAATCATTTCTCTGCCTTGATTACATTGTTTTACAGACTCATTTGTGGATTTTGCCTCATCCCATTCTGTGTCAGGGGGTTTAAAGATGCCCATCACTCCTGTCCTTACTGCCACAAGCATTTAGGAATATACACCCGCAAATGATTTTATTTCCAAACTCTCACACACATTCAACATTATGATCAATACTTGTGTTTTTTAAAAGTCTATAAACTGCCACAATGTATTAAAACAATTATAATGCAAAACATAACTGCTTAGTTAGCAATTTACTTACAGGTCACATTTAAACAGCTTTTAAAAATGTAGACTGAAACTGTTACTTTGTATTTAATGTGATAAATATTTTGATACATTAATTTTAATTTATTCCTTCTTTTTAAAAAGAGCTTGTAATTTGAACAAGATGACACTTTAAATTTACAAATACCGTTACAAATTTTGTTATCTATATAAATAAATACAAAATATGTTTAAGATATTAATGTATACATACTTGTACTGTTGATAATGAGTGCATGAATGCCTTGAAGGAACAGTTATTATCTTAAAGCAGTCTATAAATCAAGGTTTAGAGTTGCAATTTAATATTTCCTCATATATTTATTGCAGGGATTCTTTTCCAGACAATACAACTAAATCTCCCTAAACACAAAAGAACACAATATAATGAGAAAAATTACTTAAAATACACATGTAGGATTATTTTCGATTCCAAAAACAGGCTGAACAGCATACCTTACCCACAAACATGGGAAATGTGAAAATTCAGTAAAATAATGAGCATTAAATTTAAAAAGAAGCAAGTTTAAGCAAGGAATGATGGTAAACACATTACACAGAATCTATCCAGATTAGGAAAAACAGAATTCTGATTAAATCCACTACCAATTGTAAATATCTTTATCTATCCACTGATGATAATTGTGTAAATATCATGGAACAATAATAATAATAAAGACTACTACATTATTTATTAAGTTTTTTTGTTGTTATTTCATTGTAAATAAAATCACTTAAAATCAGCTCTTTTCCCCTCTTGTTAGGAAACCAATTTGGATGTTAGAAATCAGAAATCACTTATGTGGTCCTCCACATAGTCACTGGCAAATTTAGCAATGTTTTGCAATGCATCTAAAATCAGAATATCCATTGTAGCATCAGTGGCACGTTCCTCATGGTAGTTCCTCACAGGGTAAATGCAGTTCACAGAAACTCCCAGCTGTAAAGAACACTCGTCTATCTATGAATGACTAATACAATAATGATACAGGTTACACCTGATCTGCCATATGCTGCATAAAGTGAGTTTGCATTGATCATTATTATCTCTTGTCAAAATTTTTATCTTTGCATGGAAAATACAAGAAACAAGTAATTTAAACAACATAAAATCTAATAATCTAATCTAAACTATGTAATATATTCTAATCTATAAAAGTTCTAGATTAAATAATTGGATTTACCTCTGTCAAAAAAGCAGAGATTTTAATACTCACCTTCTGTTTTATTTTTTTGCTTTTGTAGATCTTCTCAAGATTGTCTTTGACTAGTGGGCATGCTTCGTCCACTTTGGTCATGATTATGAGTTGAGGGATGCCTGTGATAATTACATATATTCAACAACACAAAACCATACCAGAATTTACTCAAACAATGCTCTTCATAACATATGATGATGTATAGCTATGTGATAGTGATCTGAGGATACAAATACTATATTTATGAATGAAGGCACTGATGTATTTTATGACTTACCAAAGTCTCGTGCATGCTCACGAACTACTCTCATTTGTTTAAGTATGACCTCATCCATCATAGAAACAGTGTTAGCAGGAAGAACAGCCACCAGACAGTGAATCTTATCTTTCAGACTGGGGTTTCTGTTGTACTTTGGGTCTTCTTGTGTAATTGGTTTTACTGGGTTAAACTGAACAGACAGAATCACTGGATAAACTACACATATGTGTGCTACATTATGGAAAACAACTTTTTTAACAGAGCAAGAGTTTACTTCAGATTTATCTCTGCACTACTGCTAGAAGATATTATAATGCAGTGTTTAACTGAAAGATCTCAAATAAAGGTCTATAATAAATACACTTACAGTATAACCATCTTTGATGTGACCGCTTAGTAATTTGATGATGTCATCAGTTTGTATTCCTGAACCTCCATGATGCATACCAGCGATGTCAGTGAACGTGAAAGGAAAGTAAGAGTCATACCCGGATGTGTTCTTCACTCTGTATGTTTTGCACTGAGAACAAAACAGTATATATAGTACATACAATAGTACATAACAGTATATATACAAACAGCCTGAAATCAAACCCCATTCCAAATAACTTCCAGCTTTATTTACAGTTTTGGTCATTCAACATCAAACCAATGAAAGAAAAACCAACAGTTCTGATACTCTGAACAGTACTCTGGGGGATTCATGGATTTCATGTGATATCACACAGTGGTGCGGCCGCCATTTGTAGGACCAAATTGCAATTCCGTCTATCTGCTGTGCTGTGGCTGTGTGATAACTGCAAATAACAATGGATTATTTACCAAGAGATGTGGATGTATGGGTTCATTTTGATTAAATATTTCTTGTAAGCATTGATGCGTTTTTACATTTTAGTATTTTACTTTAGCGAGTTCACAAAGAAACTTGCAAAATGTTAATTTTGCGTGCAAGACTGCTGACATCTAAAGCTTACAAATCAACAAGATGTTTTTGATCTGTGACAAATCACTCTTCTCTGCTTTAGCTCTGTTTTGAACTTACTATTTCAATGCTTTCGCTTACTGGATCCTTGGACTTTCCAGGGGTTTAGCAGTTTAAAATTATGTCATCACCACAACCTGCTTCTTTTAATTTTTAAGGTACTGTTTTCGTTAGCATGCATGGGTAATCTTGCAAAATGTGTTAAATATTTTATCTACACCTAAAACTGCTGTTTTTTTTTGCCGTAATTACGTGGTTTTGTAGATAATTTGTTGTGTAAATAAATTTCACCATGCCAGTTTGATCAACTTGAGTGCTTTTATGGACTCAAAAATTGCTTTCATAATGAGATGTTTATAGATTTGTTAAGTCATATTATTTATGTATTCCAATCTATATTAAAATGAAAGTAAACGTTTTGGCTAGGTAACATTATCAATTTTAATTGAATTATTAATGACTTTAGTGGAGTCAACAGTTGGCTTGACAGTAAATAAGGATATAGTCCTAATGTATCTATTTAAAAAAAAAATAACAAAAAAAAAAAAAACATTGTTTTTCGTTGTTGGTGAAGTTTTATTTTGGTTTCCTATCACCAAGGAGAGGCTATGCAAGGTCCTAAAGATGGCGGCCACGACAAAAAAGTCACGTGACTGAAACCCATAAATATCGCTAAAGCCTTTTAAATGTTTTGTAACTTTCTCCTAACTTGTGCGCAGTGGGGCAGTTAGCTTGGTGTTCAATCTGGAAGTTGACTGCTTGCACCTGAGCAAGTTTATAATGGTATACTCTAAAGCTGGGAAACACTAGAGGATTTTTAGCCCGATTTTTTCCTCCCGAGAATCGGAGCACAAATCCTGTCAAGCACCTCGATCAATCCTAATGTTCTGGTAATGTGAGCCTAGGCGTTCACAGATCAAATCTTGCATCTCTGCTCGCACACAAATCGGGGCCGCCCCGATCATATCAAACATATTTGATACTTAGGATTTTAAATCGGGATAATGACGGCTATAGAATTACATCACTACTTTCACAACAGCCAATGCGGGACTGCAAAACAGCTGCTGTATGGTCCGCTGGATAGTGGAGATGGAGGAAACTGCTTTTTGAAGTAAAACTATCTGTATAATGTGTCGAAAATGTACCACAACAGTAAGGTGTAGCAGAAGCTCTGGGGTGAAATCGTCTCAGTTTTGAACATACTGGGTGAGTGCAGAAAGCTGCTAGCATGCTAGCTAACATATGTAAACATTGCTGAAATGACGATCTGTTGTGTAAGATCACGTGAGGCCCTACCACCAACATGATAATCTTAATTATATCTTGTAGTGTGTGATGCGCCACGAATTTCAGGGAAGATAATCTGCAAAGATTCTCCTTATGTGTGTCCTGCAACCAGATTTCATAATCGGTTAGGATTTTAAAAATCCTGTAGTGTGAGCCCACTTAAGGGGCTGATCACTCCAAACCAGGCATGTCACTAAATAATTTTTAATAATCCTCCAAAAAACATTTTTTATTATATTTTTACTTTAATGGTGAGGGTTATAATGTGTACATGCAGCTCAAAAAAGTTAGACTTAATTTATTTTATTTTCCAGGGTGTAATGTGACAAAAGGTAAAGGTTTTCACATGGTATGATGATTTTTTTATAGGCACTGTATGTAATCCGTGTTTTACCTTCAATGTGAAACTTTTTTCTGAATCTAATGAGGAATTTGTCAGAGCTCTGCTAGTGATACGGCCCTGGAAAGCAGTATTCACAGAGTTGAAGAAGCTTGATTTCCCAGCGCCAACTGGTCCATGCAGAAGAATTCTGAGAGTGTTGACTTCTGGGTTCTCAAGTTGGAGGCTATTTATTGTTCTCAAAAAGTTGTTCCTGTCCTCACTAGAAAGGAAGTTTTAAAATTAGATTTAAAAAAAAATGTTTTAAAATTAGGATGTAATAAAAAATAAAATAAAATAAAATACAAGATACAAAATGTTTTTGAAAAACACAGATCTTGAGCATACCTCCAGTTAATTGACCTCCAGGGGATATCATACTCTATTTAAAATGAAAATTTAGTCATTTTCCATTTTTATAAAATGTATACTGCCTGTTTTACTGTAGTAATTTTTGCTATATTTCACAAATTATTTTGCTGTGTTCCTACTGAGAAAACCATCATTTACCTGGAAAAGGAAAATTGTATTGTCTATCTTGCGGCAAGCTGTTGAGGTAAAACATTCCCATATTTAAAATGGTCAAAAAGCAACAAAAGCATCATTTTTTTGTATAAAAAAGACTGTCACTGTGGTGGTAAAGGGTTAGCTCACCCAAAAAATAAAAAATTCTGTCATTAATTACTCACCCTCATGTCGTTCCAAACCTGTAAGACCTTCGTTCATCTTTGGAATACAAATGAAGATATTTTTGATGAAATCTGAGAGCTTTCTAACCCTCCATAAACTGCAACACAACTGAAACTGAAATGTAGTTGAACCACTGATGTCACATCTACAATTTTTCTGATATCCTTGCAATGTTTCTGTGCCTGGGAACATTTTAGTTGTGTTGCTGTTTATGGAGGGTTGGCAAGCTCTCCGATTTCATCAAAAAATATCTTAATTTGTGTTCTGAAGATGAATGAAGGTCTTACAGGTTTGTAACGACAGGGTGAGTAATTAATGACAGAACTTTTTTGGGTGAACTAACCCTTTAAGTGGATAAGGCAACAGTGATTTATTAGATTGTTCAGGTATAGGAGAAAAAACAGGTAGGAAAGGTTTTCAGAGCTTACCTCAAGCCCATTGAACTCACTGGTCTATCATACTCTGTTTAACCAAAATGAATATTTAGCCATTTTTCATTTTTTATTACATTTATGTTGCCTCTTTTATTGTAGTCATTTTTGTTACATTTCACAAAATATTTTGCTTTGTCCCTGATTGAATTTCTGTCTTACTGGGAAAATCATAATTTACCTGGAAAAGGAAGATTGTGTTGTGTGCCTTGATTGTCTCTTTGGTCCTCCACATAGTCATTGGCAAATGCAACAATTTTTTTCAATGCATCTAAAATCAGAATATCCATTTTAGCATCAGTGGCACATTCCTCATGGTAGTTCCTCACAGGATAAATGCAGTTCACAGGAACTCCCAGCTTTAAAGAACACTCGTATATCTATGAATGACAAATACAATAATGATACAGGTTACACCTGATCTGCCATATGCAGCATAAAGTGAGTTTGCATTGATCATTATTATCTCTTGTCACAATTTTATCTTTGTAATTTAATCTATAATGACAAATAAAAATGAGAAATAATACAGGTCACACCTGATATGCTGTATGTTGCATAAAGCGAGTTCCCCTTCTAGGGAACTCCCACTTCATCATCTATTGGACATTATGGGGACTGCCGCCAGCAGGTCCGGTGTCTTAAGCACATGTGAAACAATTCCAATCCTATTGGCCCACATAGCCCCTCGATGTCACAAGCGGGTGCCTGGAAGTATAAGAGGATGCCTGCCGAACATGCCACTTACTTTTGTTGTCTCCAGGAGCTGTTTGTTTGACAGCATGTGTGTTCATCATGATTCACCTCACTTTTTCGCAGCGCATCCAGTGTGAAATGGCTTTTATACTTCTGGGCACCCACCTGTGGCATCATGGGCTACGTAGGCCAATAGGATTGTAATTGTTTCACACATGCTTCAGGTCCTGCTGGCCTGTGTCTGATTCTGATTCAGGGAACCATGGTTATATGTGTAACCTGAGACATTTACATTGATGGAAAATACAAAAAGCAAGCAATTTGCCAGATTTAAAAATCAAATTATCTATTCTAAACTAATATGTAATTTAATCTAATGTTCTAGATTAAATCATTGTATTTACCAAATCAAAATTTTTACAAGCTAAACCACCAGGGTCCTAGAAATGCGGTCCTGAATCTGCAGCCTCCGCTATATCATCCAATTCGGTAGGTGTCCAAAATGTCCGGGATTCAGCTTTTGCTTTCAACAACCACTGTATTGTTTGTATTGTTTTCTTAATCCTGCTCCCGCTGAATTTCTGACTATTATCACCTGCTCCCGCAAACATTCTAATAATACATATAATTTTCATGCATCAGCGAGCCGATATTACAGTAATATGCAGAGCATTTAAATCTGTTTTGAATGAGCGCTCACTCTTTACTTCACTTTCAATTTCGTGATCACGCACACTCTGTCTAAAGGGAGCACATCTTACCAGATCAGATATTTGTCAGTGAGCTCAGGATCAGTCATTTGACTAAAATGCTTTTATTGAAACATTATGCATTCTACCCATGATAAACTATGGTAGATGTTAAGTTTTGTGAATGATGGCCACTCTTTGGAAGCCTTTTAGCTGAGTTTATGAACAATCTGCATAACAGTCACTGCAAAATAAGTATTTTAGGTATGGAAATGGCATGCAGTATCTCACAAAAGTGAGTACACCCCCACATTTCAGCAATCATTTTAGTGTATCTTCTCAAGGGACAATACTATAGAAATGAATCTTGGGTATATTTTAGTGTGGTAAGTGTGCAGCTTGTATAGCAGTGTATACTTACTGTCCCCTGAAAATAACTCAACATACAGCCATTATTGTCAAAATAGCTGGCAACAAAAGTGAATACACCCTAAGTAATAACAGCACTATTTCATTTAACCATGTAAAGTCATAAGTCCTATTTATCATGTTCATGTTTTTGTCTGCTTGACAGGACCATACAAAGTTGTGTATCTTGTATTAGAGCAGTTAAAATTTGGTACTTTGAGTACAATTCTCTCATACTGACCACTGGATGTTCAACAAGGCACCTCATGGCAAAGTCCTCACTGAAGATTTGAGAATTAAAATTGTTGCTCTCCACAAAGATGGCCTACGCTATAATAGGCTCAGTAACAACCTGAAACTGAGTTATAGTACTATGGCCAGGGTCATACAGAGGTTTTCCAAGACTGGTTCTATTCGGAATAGGCCTCGCAAGGGTCGATCAAAGAAGTTAAGTGCTCGTTCTGTGCGTCAGGTGCAGTACCTGGCTTCAAAAAACAGATGAATGAGTGCTGCCAACATTGCTTTAGACGTTGCAGAAGTAGAAGGTCTGCTTGTCAGTGCTCAGACCATACGCTGCACACTGCAACAAGTTGGTTTGCATTGGCGGCATCCGAGAAGGAAGCCTCTTCTGAAGCTGGCTTACAAGAAAGCCAGCAAACAGTTTGCTGAAGACAAGCTGTCCAAGAGCATGAATTACAGGAACCATGTCCTATGGTCTGATAAAACTGTTTGGCTCAGATGGTGTCCAGCATGTGTGGTGATGCCCTGGTGAGGAGTACAAGAAAATTGTCCTACAGTCAAGCATGGTGGTGGTAGCATCATGGTCTGGGGCTGTATAAGTGCTGCTGGTACTGGAGAGCTGCGGTTCATTGAGGGAAACATGGATTCCATTATGTACAGTACATTTCTGAAGCAGAATATAATGCCTTCCCTTCAGAAACTGGGCCGAAACTGCAGTTTTCCAACATGATAATGACCCCAAACACACCACCAAGATGACAATTGCCTTGCTGAGGAAGGTGCAGGTGAAGGTGATCTGGCCTGAACACTATTGAGCACCTATGGGGCATCCTCAAGCGGAAGGTGGAGAAGCACCATGTGTCTAACATTCAGTATCTCCATGATGTCATTATAGAGGATTTGAAGAGGATCCCAGCAACAACCTGTGCAGCTCTGGTGAATTCCACGCCCATAATGATTAAGGCAGTGCTAGATAACAATGGTGCTAACACAAAATATTGACACTTTGGACACAGTTTTGACAAGTTCACTTGTCTTTACTCACTTTTGTTGCCAGCTGACAACAATGGCTGTATGTTGAGTTATTTTTAGGGGACAGTAAATATATACTGCTATACAAGCTGCACATTGACTGCTCTAAAATATATCCAAGTTTCATTTCTATAGTATTGTCCCTTGAGAAGATATACTAAAATGATTGCTGAAATGTGAGGGGTGTACTCAATTTTGTGAGATACTGTATGTTGAGTTTTGATATTTGGGATATGGTCACTGCGCTACTTTGTGGGCTACTTTAACCTAAATCACAGCAGCATAATCTATGAAAAACTGCAGAACTGTTAGTCAGTCATAGCAGTGGCTTTTTACCTGAGTCTACAATCCACCATGCCTATTCAAACGGAGCGTTCCGATGAAGGGGGTCAAAATAGGACAGAAAATAGCCTATCACTTCTAAATTATGATGTATTTTGTTGTAAAAATATTGAAAACATTAAAGTGGACATCAGAGAACAATACAACATTTTTTAAAAAAAGTTAGTTCATGGCCCTTCTAAATCAAAATTTAAGGAATAAACCGAACGTTAACAAAAATACTCTTTCAGTATACTAAATGTTTCAGTGGATTACAAATTTAAATACCTTCATTTTTATTTTTGTGCTTGTGTAGATCTTCTCAAGATTGTCTCGAACTAGTGGACATATTTCATCCACTTTGGTCATGATTACGACTTGAGGAATGCCTGTGATACAAGAACAATAATTACATAAATTCCACAATACAAAACAATAACTATATTTATTCAAATGATGATGTTCAAAATGTTACATCCTCTTAGTTCTTTTAGGATGGTGTGTAGCTGCACACTAATCTAAAGTCTTGAAGCTGCAGTTTTGAAGTTACCTACCCTTCTAAAATGTAATCTTCATGTAATGCACAACCTTTGGTTTTCCAGTGCTTTCTGCACATTAGACTTTTTGTGGCTACATGATATTGAGATCCAACCAATCAAACTATTAAAAAAGGTCCAAACATTCACTGATGCTCAAGAAAGCAACACACTAAGAGCTAAAGGGATAAAACGTGTTGCACGCATTATGGTATTTTTGTGAATGAAGGTATAGATGTATTCTTTATGGCTTACCCAAGTCTCTTGCTTTCCCCCGAACTTCTTTCATTTGCTTAATTATAGTATGATCTTCCAGCATAGTTGCAGTGTTAGCAGGAAGAACGAACACCAGACAGTGAATCTGATCTTTCAGAATGGGGTTTCTGTTGTAGTTTGGGTCTTCTTTAGTAATTGGTTTTACTGGGTTGAACTGAACAAACAGAAGCACTAAATAAATGACATTGTTCTGCATTATGGAAAACAACAACAGATCGTTCAAAAAAAAAAGTTTACTTAAAATAGTAGTATTGCAAAAATGACACTCTTTTGTACTTAAAAATAAATCAGTTCAGTACAATTTCATCATTCAGCTCAGGTTTACCTCTGCACTATGCAAAATGACTTTATGATATAGTCCAAGAATAAAAAATCTTAAGTCTGCTTTAAATGCACTTACAGTATAGCCATCATTGACATGACCCTTTAATAATTTGATGATGTCTCCACTCTGTATTCCTATTCCAACGTTATGGATACCGGCGATGTCAGTGAAAGTGAATGGAAAGAAAGATCCAGTCGTGTCCTTCTTCACTTTATAAGTTTTGCACTAAGAATAAAACCCAAACATTGTTTAAATTTTGTTCCCCATCAGTTGGTCACTCTGAGTCACATCATCGACCGACGAATTGGGATCTCACTTATAGAGATCAATCCACTCTGAGTGTAAACTAAACGAGCCAATGCACATTGGCAAGCGATGACTGCACACTGACATCCAGCTGCCGCTGATCACAGCGCGAGTATAATTAGGAAACATACTCAGCCTTTTGCTTTGGAGCCGAGTGGTTCAACATTGTTCTGCTCTTCACTTCAGAAAAAGAAATCGGAGTGACCGACTGATAAGGAACGTCTCGGTTACGTATGTAACCCTCGTTCCCTGAAGGAGGGAACGGAGATGTGACGTCCCGTTGCCACAGCTGCTGTACCACCGCTGAGCTGCCGGGTGTCCAGCTCGGCTCCTCAGCGAAAACCACACTGATCAGCGGCAGCTGGGGTCATTGCATGCCAATGTGCACTGGCTCGTTTAGTTTACACTCGAAGTGGATTGGTCTCTCTAAGCGAAATCAAAATTTGTCAGTCACTGACGTGATGTCTCCGTTCCCTCCTTCAGGGAATGAGGGTTACATACATAACCGAGACATTTTAAAGCTTTTCTTGAACAGACAATAAAAAAAAAATGATTTAAAACTGAATTCCTATGTATTTTCTATAATGTGAAAAGTTATTAGAATGGCTTTCATCTAAATATATAATGTCTATACATCTGTAAAATACATGCATTTTATACGTGAGTTTAGGATTAAATGTTTTTACCTCCAAAGATAAACTTATTTCGGCATTAAATGCTGAATTAGTCAGTAAATTCCAGTTAAGATTACCTCCAAACTGAAACTTGTATCAAAATTTACTGAATTTGCCAGGGCTCTGGTCGTCAAATGGCCCAGGAGCGCTGTATTCACAGAGTTGAAGAAGCTTGATTTTCCAGCGCCAACTGGTCCATGCAGAAGAATTCTGAGAGTGTTGACTTCTGGGTTCTTAGGTTGGAAGTTGGTTATTGTTGTCAAAAGACTTTGTCTGTCCTCACTAGAAAGGAATTTTAAAATGGGTAGTTGGAGCATTTTGCAGCATAACCCTTACAGCAATATACATAAAAGTATAAAATGCAAGACAAAAGATGTGAGAGGTTTCTAAAACATTTCAAAGAACTTCTAAACTATTATGTATTTGTAAAACACTTTAGAACTGCAAGAATAAAATGAAACTGCACTTCAGTCGTATGTACTAGCATGTATAGAATGCTGTGACAGACCAATGAGAATGTTTCAGAGATCTAATATATACAGTAAGCTCATATAATAATCATGGATATTTTGTTTAGCAGGAGAAAAAAAAGATGTTTACCTCCAGGTCATAGATCTCCATGGCCTATCAAACTCTGTTTAACCAAAAAACAAACAAACAAAACAAAACGAAAGTAGTTATTTACAATTTTATGTATGAATGTAATTATTTCTTTACTTGCTTAGGCTACTTACACTTACAGTTGTAATTGTTGTTATATTTTAAGTTAGTTAATTATATAAAAATTATAAATGCAAATACTTTTTTACAGGAATTAATTTCAATGTGTATTAAATTTCAAATTCAACTGAAATAATCCTAATTTCTGTTTCACTGAGAAAATTGTTTACCTGAAGGACGGACAACAACAGGATCAGGAAGAATGTAGGATTTGATATTATTAAGCATCCACATCACAGCAATTTTCTCATCCTTATTAAAAAAACAAACAACAAAAAAAAAAATGTTATTAAGGTCATATCGTCCAACCCAAAAACTTACATAGTTTTTGTCATTATTTATTTAGAAACATCCAGTTATGCAGAATATAAGATGGTAAATATTTAATTGATAAGTTGTCAATCCAATATATAACAATAAAATATACAGGGTATGATTTTACAGCAATATTCAACATGTTGACATAAAATGATAACTCCAAATCTGTGTTTCGCTGCCTGGAATCCATTTGTTTCTGTGAATTGCAGTGATCCATTTGCTTCTCTTTTCTGTAGTTTTTGGCTGTTAATGACCTGAATTTTGAAAACAACAACAATGGGAGGTTCTCAAAAGAGAAAAAGTGCAAAGAAGACCAGGAAACGTCTAGGTTACGTACGTAACCCTCGTTCCCTGAAGGAGGGAACGGAGACGTTACATATGGGAACTCGCTTGAGTGCCCAATCACCTCTGAACTTTACAAAAAAGGCCAATGAAATTGGCGAGTGGAGCTTGCGCGCAACGCCAC
>JAHKKF010492797.1:0-15334 GCA_019740295.1 Labeo calbasu
AATCTGAGATATTCTTGTCTAACTTACATCCCTGCTCCGGCATCGAAACAATGGAAGTCGGACTGTGACAGCTGATCTGAGGTAAGACACTCATGTCAATCAACTATTGTGGGAGCGGCCTCTGTCGGTGTGAGAATGTCTGAGAATGGCTCAATTTTGAAAAAGGGGATATTATTTTTACCGAGAAAACCACTGCATGGATTTTTAGGGGCGCCAAAACGTTTGAAGGGGCAGGGCCATCTTTACTAAAATGGCTATAACTTTTGAATGAAATGAGATATCTTCGTCAAACTCACAATGTGTATATAAGAGCTGAATCTGAGGTCAAAAAAAAAAATCACAGCTTGGCGCTATAAGAGAAGAAAAACATAAAAATGGCAATAAGTACGCAACCGTTTGTCCTATCGATGTGAAAGTTGGCACGCATGGTCTTGGTCCAAAGTGCCACAATCATCTATAAGGACATTTGCATATCTTAAAAAACATGGACGCCACATGCCGATGAACTTTGAGCACCTATTAACACGGGGCTGATCGGAACGAAACTCGGGGGCCTGTTAACATTTATATCTTGCAGTTCTGCCTTTTTCTCGTAATTGTGAGTTTACATCTCACAATTCTAACTTTTTTTCTCTCTCTCTCAGAGTAAACTTCTGACTTTTTTTTTTCATGTGATTCTGCCAATTAATGACAAGATTAACGAGGGCGATCGGAACGAAATTCATGGGGTCCTGTTTGAATCACGGCCCTAAAGATCTGTGAGAAATTTTTAAAACATCGGCCACTGCGGGGCAAAATCACATTTTTCAAGGGCATAAACAATTGTATATTGCACAGTTTCTCACACATATGCTTGATATTCATATCATACGATAGATCTCCTCGTTCTGAACAACTTTGCCTCTGTAAGCACTGCTGTCAATCAAACTAGTAATTAAATGCTTGAGAAGATGTGAAAACCTACTTTTGCTAACTAGTCCTAGATTTTTCACTCAATCTGGAAAATAAAAATAACGTTGCAGTACAATTCTCTGGACTCTCTAGGTCAATAATTGTCAAAAAATATTGAAATTTACCCTTTAAGAATCTATAATGGAGTAGTTTAGAAAAGAGGCCTGTCCAAATATACCCAAAATCCTATAAAGCCTAAATCAAAACTCAAAACTTCACCAAACCAGGTGAGCACATGCGACAGGTGATTCTAAACAAGCATGCAAAGTTTAAAAGAGATGCCGCTATAACAATTATAAAAATTAAAAAAACAGCATACTTCTATGGCAAATTACCTGTATTTTCCTTTTTTTTTAATTTTATTTTTTTTAATAAATCATTGATTTAGGTGGTTACAGGCTTGCTAAATGATATGTAATGTCTTTTTTGTATATGCTCTTAAATGCCTTAAGCACTTGAACCCTGGTAATAGCAATACACTATTGCTTTAAGATGGAAATAAATGTAAAGCTTCATTATTTATGTAGTTAAAAAAAAAAAGCGGTAATAAACATACAGTGATTAAGCAGAAATGTGTAAGATTCAGCACTATTTCTACTCTCAAGTGTAAAATTTTTAACATGGAAAGTCAAAAGTTTTTTTTCTTGTTTCTGTTGAAGATCATAAGATAGCTCAAATTTTGTTCATTACGTCAATGAAAAATTTGTATGCTGACAATATAGTTAGTTAATCATGTATTGGTATTAAGTTCCAATCATTTTGTGTTCAAAAGGTAACGATTCAGTTACTTTTTATCTGTTCCTTTCCTCAATTAAGAGATAATTTCAAACACACTGATTTGTCCTCACTTTACTGTATGCAGTGAAATCTGATATAATGGCAAAAACACAATTAATGAGCAGTGCCTCAGCTTCATTAGTTTTCTAATTAATGGACACTCGTGATAATAGTTAATCAGTTTAACAGTCTATAATGAGCAATCGCTAAGGAAAATTCAGCTGCGTACATGGTGGAGTGTTTATTTAATTTAACAGGCTAATTAACGATCCCTTTTGATATGATCTTTTTTTTGATATCTCAAACACAAACACATACAATTTAATTAATCGCCTTAATTAAACTACCTGCTTGCGCAAAGCCTAACCATTAGGCTGGTCTTTGATAGGGATGTATAGAAATATTTCAAGATAAGCTAGATAATAAAATAGCATGTAAATATTTATATAGTTTGTTAAGATTGTTCTACATTATTTTCTGTTTAACTTTCAGTTGACTGGATTCTACATTCCCAGTCCTAGCTCTTGCTTTCAGGCATTTGCCAGCAAAAAACGATCATATCATCCTCTAATCAGCAGGCATTAGTTAAATATGCCACAGCGAGGATGTATCCAGCTAATTTCCGCTTCAGAAGACATGGTACCATTTGGAAAACGTGGAGCAAAACCGCTAATCATCAGACGAGAAAGAGCCAGAATCCTCAGAGCCTCGACGGTTCGACCGAAGCCTCCCAGATGGTACTGGGAGTTAATGTTAATCTAATCAACAAACAATTAAGCCTCAAAGGCTTGCATGTCAACTCCATTTACAGCTGCTGAGATTCTCGCTCGTTCGCAGAATGGCGTAACATCAATTAGAGCTATTCAACAGTTACAAGTCGAAAAAATAAACCAGCGGATAAACGTGTAAGCTTTGAGGTACAACAAAAGTACTTTTTTGACTATATCCTCAATAACAGTCTTTCATTGTAAAACGCTAATTGCACATACTGGATACTAAAATTTGGCAATACATATGTTATCTCACAGAAACATCCCTTTTTAACCTAGAATGTGCCTAATTAAATTTATTAAAACCAAGCAGAGCCAAAATGAAATAAAAAAAGCTACAAAGCGCTGTGATTTCCATGAGTAATTTGGAGCTTTTGTGAATCCACAGCTTTTAGATGTGTTCTTGTCATAAAGTTAAAAAAAACAAAACAAAACTAAACTAAGTTAGTATGACATTTTGATGAAAATTGCAAAAACAACCATTTTTTGGAGCTCCAATAACATCGCATTTTTAAAGCAGGTAGTTCTGAATATATTTTAAATCATATTTAGCTGTTTAGCAAGTCTTCTGTATACAGATGAGCTTCGCTTTGGCTTCTGGAAGTCTATGGTTAATGAGAGCAGGGAATGTGATTTAGAATTACCATAATGAATTCAGACGTGAAGAGCAATGCCAACATGCCTGTTTCTTAGAATCTTGATCAGAAATCGAATGCTGAGACGGAGCCAAGACTGAACTTGGCCAGACAGTATCAGTGCCACATACTGTATTGGCTAATTGGCTAACATGGACAAGCTAGGCTTTAAATGACGAGAAGAATCATGCTGAGCGTCGAAGCGAAGGCTCATAATGCTTAATTAGTGTGCTATTATATTAATACTAAACTTGGAAACGCCTATTTCTGCTAGTTATGAAATCAATAGTTAATGACTTTTGAGACTGTCAAAGAGAAGTCTGGAAAATTACCAAAAAATGCTAATTGAGTGTGAGTGGGGAAGATTTTTATTGCTGATAAATGCTGACTACTATGCAGCATGTTTTAAAGCTTCAGTTGGTTAACTGGACCTGTGCCTGTTAACCAGATTAACCAGAAATAATTTTATGCTGGCAAATGCTGGTTTGGTGTTTCTGGTGGACCAGCATTTGGACACAGTTTGGTGAAGCTTTAGTGACAAGTTTTTTGGTGAAGTCTTGCTGGTTCAGATAGTTAAGAATCCTGGGTTGTGTTGCCCAAAAGTATTGTTAAGCAAGGTTGCAAGTTCAGTTATTCTGTAGCAACAGTTCTGTGTTTTTCATAACCAGAGATGGCTAAAGTACACACATCCTTAACTCAAGTAGAAGTACAGATTCTCATGTTTAAAAATACTCTGGTAAAAGTAGAAGTACTGACTATGCTTTTTTACTCAAGTTAAAGTAAAGAAGTATGAGCTCTGACATGTACTTAAGTAAAAAGTACCCATTACTACTACCTGTTTTAGTTTGCTATGCTGGTAACTGGACCTCACATCATGTTGACACATTAATACAAAATAATTTACAAAATGTTGTTAGCTAATGAATGTATCAAGGCTGAACAACCACCATGTAGAACAGGGCAGGACTGGGACAAAATTTCAAGCCTGTGAAATCTCACACTCATCCAGGTCATCCCATACACCCACAACAAATTCTGAAATCACCTATTTTTTGTATGGCCATCACATTTAAACTGCATGGACTGCACCTTCATTTCCATTTTCCTTTTCAGTCTCCTTATTTTCCATGATATCTCTCTGCATCTCACTTAGTGTGTTTCCTTTTTTTTTACACTAATTTTCTTCTACCTGTCGCTTTCACATCAGCCATCTACTGTTATGAACAGAACTGTCTCCACCTTCTTGCAAAACAACCACCTCAGTGTATTCTGTTTGCAATAACATAACTTTATCTTAGTTCAATTTAAAGTATCACATTATGACCATGTGTTGTTTTATCGTAAAATTACTTAAATACTATAGATTTTGTAAAACTATATTTTCTAAATTGCTTAAATGTCAAAAATCTTGCAATAATTGCATTATGACAATATCTTTACATAACAAATCTTATTCTGAACATATTATTGCTTTATCATGAGTCATATTTTTGTCTTATTAAAATTAACCATGTTTTTGGCGAATTGATTACAATCTGTTTTAATTCAAAACCATAGTTTTACTACAAATTTAATGTTTATGGTTAGTGTAGCAAAACCATGGTTAATTTGTGGTTACCATGGTTTAACTACAGTAAACATAGTTTCCGGTTTTTATTTTCGTAAGGGTTGTGTTTTTATTTGCTCTTGCGCCCTCTAAAAATATTATGAAACTATTTCTTATAACATTTGTTTGCTAAATTACTACTGTAACTTTACGGTAGTGTAATTTAGTTCAGCTTATTTACAGTATTATTAATCCTCTGGCTGCTACTGCTAAGAGTTGCTAGCACTTAACTAAGTAAACAAAGACAAAACTACAGTAGCCTATATTACAGATGTAAATGACCTGCACTTGAAGTCCTGGTCAATAGTTTTGCCTCTCAGATCCATTCCAATCTCGAGTCTCTCGCATTGATTACTCTGATAGAAACCATTTTGGCGGAGACGCGGAGCGCGATCCGAATCACGCTGCCAGTACAGACTAACCGATTCATGATTTAGAGGTTCGTAATCGAATGGTGATCCACCAAATGCAGATTAAAACTAAAGTAACGAGCCTGGTTTGAAAATGTAAGAAGTAGGAAATACAGATATTTGTGTAAAAATGTAAGGAGTAAAAGTAAAAAGTAGTCAGAAAAATAAACAGTGAAGTAAAGTACTGATACCAGAAAAATCTACTTTTGTTCTTAGTTGTACTTGTAAGTGTTTGTACTTGTATCTCTGTTCATAACCGAATATTCGGCAACATCATTGTAAATGGTTAAGAAGTGTAGTTTCTTGTTAGTATGAATTTATTGCACATCTGTATTTGAAGAGAATGAAAGTACCGTTTTCGAAGAGTTTGCATGTGTGAATGTTCTGTAGAAACCGCAATTAAATCACGTTTGAAAATAAAGCAAAACAACAGTAAACCGAATAGCAAAGAGATCCTTAGATGTCATGTTTGTTATTTAGAGCAATAAACAGTTATTTTGATCTTGATTCAATATTATAAGTTAGTAGAATACTGAACCGATATTAGCAGAAGAAAGACAAATTAGTAAATTTAGTGATATTTTATATTATTGAACTAACATGGTTTGAACAATATCTCAGTTACCTTATGTAAAGTTATACCCAATTTCACAACAATATAATTTACTGCTTAACTACCAAAGATCTCAAACCGATATTAGAAGTTAGAAGAAAAACAAACCGATATTAGTATAAGTAAGATAAGTTAGTAAAGTTATTACGCCATCGTCTGCATGACGTCATTAACGGTGGTTTTATATTGTCAAACCATCATAATTCGAACATAGGATGTGTGTCTAAGTTACTACAGCTTCAGGAAACTGTCGTGACTAGCTAGTTAATTTCTAGTAGTTAAGCAGTGAGATACGTTGTTGTATGAGAAACACACCCCTGATGGATTCTATCTTGTATATCCACAGTATGTAAACAATATGCATGTTAACATCATTTTAGTGTAAAAATATCTGTTACCTTGTGTAACGTTATACCCAATTTTACAAAAACATAATTTGCTGCTTAACTACCAGATATCACAAACTGATATTACAAGTTGTTAGAATATCAGACCGATATTAATAGATGTACAAGTACAAAGTAAATTGGTAAAAAGTTATGCCATCATCTGTGTGAAGTTGAAATAACATGGTTTGAATGATGGATGTGCGAAGTTACAACAGTTTCGAGAATCAGTTGTCACTGGTTTATTTTTCTGACAATGCATCATACTATTTTGTTAAGCAGCATGTTTACGTCATTGCACAGGAAATGTACCACTTTTGAGTTTAACTTAAAATAAAAATAATTGTGTGACTTGTGTAACGTGATTTTTAACATGATTTTAGTGTGAAAAATATCTGAATAACCTTCTGTGTATAGCTATCCAAATTTACAACAAAATAACTTGCAGCTTTACTACCAAATATCTCAAACCGATATTATACATTTAGAATAACAAACCGATATTAGTAGAGGTAAGACAAATTAGTAAAGGTTATTGCTGCACCATCTGCATAATGTCATTAATGACAGTTTTATATTGTTGAACCATCATATTTTGAACAAAGGATGTATGTGGATCCCTTGTGGATTCCTGCTTTTAAAAGTTGTATAACCACAATATGTAAAAAGTCTGCATGTTAACATCATTTTAGTGTAAAAATAACATTGTTCTGTATAAAGTTATATCCAATTTTACAACAACATAACTCACTGCCTAACTACCAAATATCTCAAACTGATATTAGAAATTACTTGAATATCAAACCGATATTTAGTAGAAGTAAGACAAATTAGTAAAGGTTATTACGCCACCATCAGCATGACGTAATTAACTGTGGTTTTTAAAATGTTCAACCACGAGAATTTGAACAAAGGATGTGTGCCAAAGTAACTACAGTTCCAGGAAACGGTTGTGACCAGCTAGTTAATTTCTGGTAGTTAAGCAGCGAGTTACATAGTTACGTAGTTAAGTGTTAATATGTATGTTAACATAACTTTAATGTAAAAATATCTCAGTAAACTTTTGTCAAGTTATATTCAATAGCCTTGTGGGTAGTGTGCCGACATATAGTGCCGCTGCGCTCTGGGCATCCCGTGTTCGAATCTCGAGGACCTTTCCTGATCCCGCCCCGACTCTCTCTCCCACTTTGCTTCCTTTCACTACTGATCTGTCCTGTCTTAAAAAAGGCAAAAATGCCCCCCCAAAAAAAAAAAATCATTTCACTACAATAAAGTGAGTAAAAATGGCTTGTACTTTTAAGTTGATTTTACTCATGAGTTGAAATAACTTGTACTTTTAAGTTGATTGAACTTTTTATTTTTTTAAAGTGTACTTTTAAGTTGATTAAACTTTTTAAGGCAGCTGCTAAACTTAAGTTTTTAAGTTGAAACCGCTGAAAGCTTTTTACAGTGAACATGATTTGCTACTTAACTACCAAAGTTTATAGACTGATATTAAAAGTTGGTAGAATATTGAACTGATATTAGTAGATGTAAAAGTAAAAAAGTAAATTGGTGAAAGTTTAGTGCATGAAGTGGAAATAACATGGTTTGAACTATGGATGTGTGAAGTTACTATGGCCTCGACAATTAGTTGCGATTGGTTAATTTCTTCAACAATGCATCATACTATTGTAGTTAAGCATGTTTACGTCATTGTCCAAAAGAATTACCACTTGTCAAGTCTTATTTAATGTGTATATATATTATTATAACTCATTATTAAAAATATGTGCTTCAAATGTGAAACATATCTCAATAACCTTTTCTGTGTATATCCAAATTCACAACAACGTAACTCGTTGCTTAAGTACCGAAGATCTCAAACTGATTTTAGAAGTTGAATATCGAACCGACATTAGTAGAATTACAACGATTAGTAAAGGTTATTGTCATAATGAACGGCAGTTTTTTATTGTTGAACCAGTGTGGTTTAAACGTTGGATGTGCGAAAAAGTTACTATGGTTTCGCTAAATGGTTGTGACTAACTAGTTTCTTAAACAATTCTTCATACTATGGTAGTTAACCAACTACTTCATTGTATTAGAAACACACCTCTGGTTGATTCACTGTACAACCACAAGATGCAGAAATATGCGCAATAACATGATTTTAGTGTGAAAGAAAATATATTGATAACCTTTTCTGTGTACAGCAACAACGATATAAAAAAAAAAAACATTAAAACGTCCATAAATTTATGAGAAAAGTTAGCTCAAATAATACACACATCAGAAGAATTAATAAAAACGCTTGTAAATCCTTGCCTCACTAGAACTTATTTTTTTTGCTGTTTTTAAAGAAAACAAAGGGCAAGTTGAAATTATTTTTAATTGATTTATTTTATATACTGCATGTGTTTATATGCCAAACGTGTACAACTTTAATTTTGGGTTAAACGCATTTCAAATCTATATCAAAAGGCTTCGCCACTCTTTAGTGAAGTCTGAGTCTCTGAGATTTATGGACCGGCTGACCCTGTTCTCAAAGCGATAACATATCGAGCGATAACATCTCACCTCTAATTTGTTTTTTACACCAGCGCTGGACTGAGCATATGTTTATTTATTCTACAGCAAATTAGGATGGTATGTGGGACTCTGATTATTTTCTGGCATTTTCATCATTATTAGGAAAGCCACACAGTGAGGGCTCTTGGGAAATGGAGTCAGGCACCAGAGTAGTGTGTGTTAAATATAATGGCTTTTGCCCTCAGGCTGCGGCCCACAAGAGACTGCCAAAGGAGCCAGCTAATGGCAGTAGCATTAAACCAGACCGTATCTGGCTTCTGCAAATAGGCACGTGTATTACGCTCTGAGCTGACCAACGCCATATTGCCCTGAGGCTTTTCAAAGTATTTTAAATATGCTGCATGTGTAATATATGTTAAAAAGAACCCAGAAGGTTTCTTTAATGATGAAACCAGCTTTTTGCCCCGTATCTTTTTTTTTTTTAAATAAATAATAATGATAATTATAATAATAATTGCATGACAGATAGATTTTCAATTGTTTATTATTATTATTGCATAAAATATATATATATATATTTTTAAATAAATTATGCCTTCTGTCTCTTGACTATCTCTTGTGTTTTTAATGACATCACTTATTTGGCCCTTTTTTTTTTTTTTTTGACTGATAGAGTCGTAGTGAAAACTAACTATAAATCAGACTCCGAAATGAGTTTCTTTGACTGATGGCATCTGGTGCCAGACGTCTATCCAGATGTTCATTAATGCGTGCTCTGCTCTGCTGCAATGGCTGAGAACTACCTGCTTTATTGTTGCAGAAATGCCACTGTTGACTCAGTAGAGATGTGATTTACACACACTGAATACGGGGCTAAAAAAGCAGGGATTTTTTTGCTAGCAGCAGCATCTTGAAAACCTGTCAAAACCTTCGGAGCAGCAGGTGAGGCAGCAGCGCCGAGTGCCTGAAATGATGTACAGTTACAGAGGAAATCTGTAAAAATGGGAGGTATTGTTAGAAAATGTGGTGACCGAAAGCTCTTTGCAAGACTAGCAGACTTCTTTGCTCTGATGCTGTCTGCTTTCAACTCGTAATCGCGTGGTAATGCGCTGGGTGGAAGCTCAAAGGAGAATGATTCGCTTGCCTTGAGAGCAGCTGCCACAAAAATTGGGTGATGGTGAGGGGGGCATGTAGCTCAGGGCCAGGAAAACAAGAACTAAAGTACTTCCAATTGGGAAACTGATCTTCTGTGAGCTTGTGAGACTGTAATTTCATTTGTCATTTATTCATCTGTCATTATTTAGCAGGCATGAAATTGATATATTTTATGTACTTATTTATAGAGTGATGCAGGGATGATTTATTTTTGTAGGCTGAAAACAATTAGCCTTTTAGCACGTCCTGATGTCATTTGGGTTTTTGAAGCGGTTTTGGGATCTGTGGTAAAACACAAGCTCAAGATATTTTCACATCATAATCTGCCACATAAAGCCCATCAGTAATACCCCCTTATATTTTTAATCATTTATTTATTTTTTAAAGCAAGTTGCATAGGGCCACCTCCGAACCACCAGGGGGCACACATCCTACATTTTGATCGGTGGCGGGCTGCAGTATAGGTGAAATAGTTAGGCCCTCTCTACCTAAACGAATGGGACGTAAGCTAAACTAAAAAAAAAATAAAATTCCCAGAGATGGTTTCCATCATTTTAGGTAGTTGTCACGCTGATGTATGTTCAAGTGTTGGGGTGTGGTGTCATGATTGTGAATTGGTGATTGGGAAGTTTGGGCAGGATACCACAGCTCCACCTCACGATCACTACTGCGCAGACTGGGATAGAGAGAAGGGGGCGGGATCGGGAAAGGTCCTTGAGACAGGATTCGAACTCGGGACGCCCCAAAATGTAGTTTAAATGCAGCTTCAAAGGGCTATAAACGATCCCAGCTGAGGCAGAAGGGTCTTATCTAGTGAAACGATCAGTCATATTTTCTGAAAATAAAAATTGTAAATAATTTAAGAGATGGAAAAACAGTTGAAATGTGAAATTAAAACCGCCAGTAAGTGACTGTTAATGAATGAGTCATTGAGATTCAACCGATTCATTCAAAAGGCTGATTCATGCAGGAACAAAGCATTTGATTGTGTTAATGAGTGAATCACTGAATCATTTTTATCAACCGGTTTGTTCAAAAAGCAGATTCATTCATTAAGTAAAGAGCATCCATTGCTCAGAGACGCTAAAACAGTGCTGTGATCTTTGTTTGGAGCTATTTTCGTTGACTAAATTGAGCAAAAACAAGCAACATTATCTCTAAAATGTGAGTCACTTGCTTTAGTGAACTTGTAAAAAAAAGATTATTAAATGTGTTATATGCTGATATCTGCAGAACAACGGTACTCAGTAACCATTAACTATATTAAATAAATCAAATAAATCAGCTTTAATAAATCAACGTGCGTGACCAACGTGTGCCAGACCACTGATTCGTTATTCGCTGACTTATGACAATTTGGTAGTAAGTAACGAATTTGCTTCGGGGTACTGTATCGGAGTAAAAGTATATATTTTAATTGTCAAATGTAGTGGAGTAAAAGTAAAAGTTGGCTGAAATATAAAAACTCAAGAAAATTACAGATACTCCCAAAAACTCGGTCTCCAAATGATTGACTGCTGCACAGATTTAGGTTTCAAATAAATCACTGCAGCGCAGGCTATATGAATGACTGCTGTGCAGACTTGTCCTCCAAATGTTCAAAATAAATGACTATTGTGCAGACTCCGGGTCCAAATGAATCACAACTGTGCAGATTCGGGCTTCAAATGAATCACTGCTGCACAGATTTAGGGTCCAAATGAATCACTACAGTCTCAGGCTCCAAATGAATCACAGCTGTGCAGACTCGGGGTCCAAATGAATCGCTACTGCGAAAACTCATGATCCAAATGATTCACTGCTTCTCAGACTCTGGCTCTAAATGAATGACTACTGCACAGACTTGAACCACAACTGCACAGATTCGGGGTCCAAGTGAATCACAACTGTGCAGATTTGTGCTCCAAATGAATCACTAGTGCACAGACTCGGGCTTCAAATGATTCACTACTGCACAGACTCAAGTTCAAAATAAATAACTATTGCGCAGACTCTCGGTCCAAGTGAATCACAACTGTGCCGATTCGGGCTTCAAATGAATCACTACTGCACAGATTTAGGGTCCAAATTAATCACTAGTGCATAAATGAATCACAACTGTGCAGTCTCAGGCACCAAATGAATGACTTCTGCACAGACTCGGGGTCTAAATGAATCACTACTGTGCAGACTCTGGCTCCAAACAAATCGCTACTGCGCAGACTCTGGCTCCAATCGACTAGAGCACAGACTCTGGTTCAAAGTAAATAACTATTGGGCAGACTATTGGTCCAAATGAATCACAACTGTGCATAGACTCAGGCTCCAAATAAGTCACTACTGCGCAGATTTAGGGTCCAAATAGATCACAACTGTGCAGATTCGGTATCCAAATGAATCACTACTATGCAGACTTTGGCTCCAAATGAATCACTCTGCACAGAATCGATGTCCAAATTAATCACAACAGCGCAGACTCAGGCACCAAATGAATCACTGTGCAGACTCAGGCTACAAAAGAATGACTACTACACAGACTTGGGGTCCAAATGAATCGCAACTGAGCAGATTCATGGTCCAAATAAATCGCTAATGCAGACATTTAGAGTCCAAAGGAATCACTGCTGCTCAGACTCGGGGTCCAAATGATTCACTACTGCAGACTCGGGTTCAAAATAAATGACTATTGTGGAGAATCTGGGTCCAAATGAATCACAGCTGTGCAGATTCGTTCTCCAAATGAATCACTACTGTGCAGACTGATGTCCAACTGACAGCAGCCATAATAGTATGTTTTGGCTCCAATTTTCAATAGTAAAAGAAAGTGGAGATGCGTCATCCATTTTTTTTTTTTTTTTATGCGGCAATTCTGTAAGAATTTTTTGATTCATATATAAACATAAAAGGTTCACCCCTATCTGCAGCCCTAAACCTTTACAGATCATACAGTTGAGATCATACAAATTCATACAAATTAGCCACCAATTCCCGTAAAGTGTAAAACAGTTGCAAACTGCCGTGGGAGTTTTTTTTTATAGTTTCAATAACACAATCCTTATATCCAGTAATTGGAAACAACTGAAAATATCATGGAATAGTCATGGAAATTATTTGGTCAATAGGTATGGAAGCTCTGCATATGTGATGTGTCACAGGCCTTCAGTAAACATTAAGTAGTCTACACACCCAGACCTGACAAAAGTATTTTGACTTGCGGTTTAGTGAGTAAGTCAAGGGCCGCTCTGGGTTGAGTTTCCCAAAACATCATAAGCCAGAGTAGACCAAGGCATGAGTCATTTCAGAATTAAATACTGTTTCACAATAGCTTTGTCACTTCACTTAAAGTGCTCCTATTACGCCTTTTCAAATATGACCTTTCATGCAGTGTGTCATGTAGCTGTATAACATAATGTACAACATAAACTATCTGCAAAGTTGTGAAGCCGACAGTGCACGATAAATACTTATTGTCTATCAAAAGAAAAAAGAGTCGGCTCAAAATGGCCTGAACGAGTTGCCAGGAATTCGAATAATGTCCGCCCACGTTCTACGTCGCAAACAACTTGCCCGCCCACAAACAGTAAACTTTCCATATGGGTTACGTCATGTTGAGAAGACGCTGTATCCTACGCTATGAGTAAATTGATTTTATATTCACTTCCAAAAGATGAATCTACAAAGATTGTATTTTCTAGCGATTGTTTAAAATACGCAGTTGTGTAATAATAATGGCGCGTAACAACCCTGCACATGTCTTGCTAACCGGCTAACTCACGCTTCTGTAGTTCTGTTGTACAGCTGTGGATCCACTGTAGTCTAAAAAATGTGTGATTGATGCAACTTTACTGTCTGTCTGTCTCATTAGTTGGAGTAATGATAAAGGATGGCCCACGAAGCGGCTTTCACACCGAATGCAGAAAGCGCTGCGCTATGAAACCCATTCATTTCAATTGCTTTCGCCGTGCAGACGGCTTTTTTCTCCGTCGACCAAAGCACCACTGGCTCGCATGCCGTGCTCAAAGTTCAAATGAGTTGAACTTTTGCTGCTGCACTGAACCCAGTCAGTTCATCGTCAGACTCCGGCTCGAATTGGTACGGTAAAATCGATGCCATCTTTTCTATGTATTGACAAGTCTCCAGAGTTGTCAATCAGTTGCAAGATGCTGCAAAAGATGTTAGTGCAACTGTCAAACACATCTATCTAGAGCCATGCTTACAGTACGTAGAAACTCATTTTTGTAGTCCACTTGCGCTACTTTTCTGTTGTTTTTCGCTTCTTTGTGTGCTATTATTTTTGTTTGTAATAATGCATTAAACAGAAGTCTTTCACTGTTGTGTCCACAAGGCGAATGCAGCATCTTAAAAAAGTTAAACTTAAAAAAAAAAAAAAAAAAAAAACTCAAATATGTCTTTCATTATTTGTTTATTTATTTTTTTTTAATGTAAAATGCATGGGGCCCTAGGAACTAAGGGGGACGATTACACAAAAAAAGGGGGAGTTTTTAACTAAAAACAAAAAACTTTTTTCATGCACTCTAGCCTTTAGCCGCTCGTTTACAAGTGAATGGCGTGTAGTGGTTCTTTACAAAGTGACTCCGCCATCTACTGGCCTGGCATGAATAATACAGTGTTTTTAGTCATTTTCGTGGATCAGTGTGAACGGGGAACATTTTAATGTTTTTTTTTTTATTTATTTTTTTATTTTTTTTATTTTTGTAAAATGCATGGGCCCTTAGGAACCAAGGGGTCGTTTACACGAAAAAAAAAATTCAACTAAAACTGAAAAACTTTTCATGCGCTATAGAGATTCGTTTACAGGTGAACTGCATTTTGGGGGCCTTAAAGCACAAACTTTTCAAAGTGTACGTTTCTGAAAGTGATATAGTTATCGTCGCTATGTAAAGTACAAAAATGTCGATTTGTGAAAATGGTGACATCATGCGCAGGCACATAGTGTTTCTTTGCAAAATGACGTCGCCATCTAGTGACCTGGCATGAATAATACAGTGTTTTTAGTCGTTTTCGTGGATCAGTGTGAACGTTAAACATTTTGACGTTGTCTTTACACAAAACATTTTCAAAAATTGAAGGAAAAACATCTCTGTTTATAGTACATTGCTGTTGTGTAAATGTACCCTAAAAATTCTCCAGGGAAACATGGCCCTGAACGATTCAGTCATTAGACTGATTCAAACCAATGTTTGAACTGTTACACTGTAAAAAAAAAAAAAACACAATTTGTAGTCAACTTAACAAAATTACTTACCCTGCTGTTTTAAAATTTTAAGTTCAGTGAACTCAAATAAGTTTAGTCAACTCATGTTAAGTGTACTACGTCACAACTTAAATATTTGAGTTGACTAAGCTAAAAAAAATTGGTTTGTTGAACTTAAAAGAGAAGTCCGCTTCCAGAGCAACAATTTACAAATAATGTACTCACCCCGTTGTCATCCAAGATGTTCATGTCTTTCTGTCTTCAGTCGTAAAGAAATTATGGTTTTTGAGGAAAGCATTTCAGGATTTTTCTTCATATAATGGACT
>JAHKKF010492801.1:0-15259 GCA_019740295.1 Labeo calbasu
TTGGAATATATTTTCAAATGTAATTTATTCCTGTGATTTCAAAGCTGAATTCTTAGCATCATTACTATTATTATTATTATTATTATTATTATTATTATATTGAAAACAGCTGAGTAGAATTTTTTTCAGGTTTCTTTAATGAATAGAAAGTTCAGAAGAACAGCATTTATCTGAAATAGAAATCTTTTGTAACAAAAAACAATTATACTGACTCGAAGCTTTTAAATGGTATAGTGCATAATGTTACAAAAGCTTGTTATTTCAGATAAATGCCAATCTTTAGATCTTTCTATTAATCAGTGTATCCTGAAAAAATGTACTCAACTGTTTTAAATATTGATAATAATAATAATAATAATAATAATAATAATAATAATAAATGTATTTTAAACAGCAAATCAGCATATTAGAATGATTTCTGAAGGATCATGTGACACTGAAGACTAAAGTAATGATGCTGAAAATATAGCTTTGATCACAGGAATAAATTACATTTTAAAACATATTCAAATAGAAAACACCTATATTAAATAGTAAAAATATTTCAGGTTTTTACCGTTTTTGCTGTACTTTGGATCAAATAAATGCAGGCTTGGTGAGCAGAAGAGCATTTTTTTTAAAAAACATTAAAAATCTTACTATTCAAAAACGTTTGACTGGTTTATTTTTCACTGCTGTTCAAAAGTTTGAGGTTGATTAATTTGTAATTAGTAATTTGTCTTAAAACTGTTAGTACATTATGCAGCATGGCACAAAAACAAGCAGTGTCTGAAGTTAGAAGTGCATTAGAAAATGAACACACAAGCAAGTGTGTGAGAGGAGGCTGCCAGGCTTGGCTTTGCTTTATAGTGTGTGTGAGAAAGAGCTGTCATTGCCACTTAACTGCTTTAATAGAAGCACTGATGTGCCCGTCTTACTATGACATTTATATGGTAAATTACAGAACGTTATTGATAATCAGATGTACTGTAAATGTACAGTAATCTTCAAATCTGTATCCAAACAAATATTGTTTTTATTTAAACCTCACACACACGCTCAAGCACACTGGCTGTGCAACAGGTGTCCCGTCTGCGCTGATAGATTTAATGACACTCTGAGCCTCTGTTCGGGCAGACCACGGTCTGTGCAGAAGGCGTTTTATCAAAGCTTGGAGAGAAGCTGATCTTTGTGGCAGTAAACGGTTCCTGCTGGATTCAGTCGTTGATAATCCGAGTAATCCCATAAACGAGCAGACTCCTCCCTGTGGATTCTCCTCCTACAGCCGTCCTGTTTCGCTCATATGCCATCTGTTCCATCAGCGGAGTGAGTCTGTGTTCGGACAGGTGCTCTGCGTGCCTGGTGAGGTTTGGTCGAGTGGGGTTCGTGGTCATGTGGTATCCAGCGGTGTTGCCTCTTCATGGGCAGAGTCACGGCAGAGAAAGTGGTCACTACAACCATCGTGAGTATCTCATAATAAAATACTCCTGTAATACTTAGGTTCCTAGGAATAGCACGGCTGCTGCATCCTAAAGGAAGATGAGAGAATTGTGCTGATGGAAACAACTGGGGAAAAAAAATATTTCAAATTATGACTAGATTGTATTTGGATACATGCATTTTAGAGATGTATTGGCATGTTGTGTGGTTTGTTTTCTTGAGTAAAGAACCTGTTGTATCAATGGTTTGTTTTTACATTACCAAATGGAATTGAAAAATTATAATTATTTTCAAACAGGTTTCCTGTTGTCTTCATCTGCCAAATGGATAGTCTCAGGCCAAATTCATGTTTGAGACAGTATTTTAACATAAAAAAAAAAAAATCTAACCCATTAAAAATACTTTAATTGGTTTAACTAATAGTCAGGTTGATGCAATCATTAGTTATTTTTAGTTTGCTTGGTTTATTTATTTGTTTGTTTTTAAATCGTACATTACCAGTCAAATTTTTTAAACTGTAAGATTTTTAATGTATTTTAAAGAAGTCTCTTCTGCTCACCAAGCCTGCATTTATTTAATCCAAAGTACAGTAAAAACTGTTCAATTATGAAATATTTTTCTCCAGTCAAATGATCCTTCAGTAATAATTATACTAATCTGATTTGCTGCCTGAAAAACATGTATTATTATTATTAGAATTATTATGTTGAAAACAACTTTTTTCAGGTTTCTTTGATGAATAAAAAGTTCAGATGAACATAATTTATCTGAAATAGAAATCTTTTGTAACATTATAAATGTCATTATCATCACTTTTGATTAATTTAAAGCAACCTTGTTAGATAAAAGTATTCTTTTCTATAATTTCTTTCCCCCCAAAAATTTGTACTGACTTCCAGGTTTTTGAATGGTATAGCGTATAATGTTACAAAAGCTTTTTATTTCAGATAAATGCTGATCTTTGGATCTTTCTTTACTCAACTGTTGTAAATGCTGATAATAATAATAATAATAGTAATAAATGTTTCTTGAACAGCGTTTTAGCATATTGATAATCACAGAATGATTTCTGAGAGATCATGTGACACTGAAGACTGGAGTAATGATGCTGAAATTTTAGCTTTGATCACAGGAATACATTTTTTTTTTAAATATAAGCAGTGATTTTAAATAGTAAAAATATTTCACAATATTACTGCTTTTGCTGTATTTTAGATCAAATAAATGCAGGCTTGGTGAGCAAGAGAGATCCTTTAAAAAAAAATAAAAAAATCTTACTGTTCAAAAACTTTTGACTGGTAGTGTATATATTATATACTACAGTGTTTCTGAAAGTCCTGTGATCACCAAGACGGCATTTATCATTTATTTGATTAAAAATACAGTAAAAAATAATATTGTAAAAAATATTTTTATAATTTAAAACCTCTGTTTATTTGATCCAAAATACAGCAAAAGCAGTAATATTGTGAAATATTTTTCCTATTTAAATGAACTTCTTTCTATTTGAATATATTTTAAAATGTAATTTATTCCTGTGATCAAAGCTCAATTTTTTTAGCATTATTACTCCAGTCTTCAGTGTCACATGATCTCTCAGAAATCATTCTAATATGCTAAAATGCTGTTGACATTTTGCATATTTTAAAATCTAATTTATTCCTGTGATGCTAAAGCTGAATTTTCAACAGCAGTTACTCCAGTCTTCAGTGTCATGTGATCCTTCAGAAATCATTTTAATATTCTGTGTTGGCGCTTTTTTATTATTATCACTACTGAAAACAGTAGTGCTGCTTAATATTTTTGTGGAAATATGATTTTTTTTTGTTGTTGTTCAGAATTCTTTGATGAATAGAATGTTCAAAAAAAAAGAAGCAAGAAATCTTTTGTACTTTTATAAATTTTTTTAATATAAAATCCTGTCACTTTTAATCAATTTAATGCATCCTTGGTATATAAAAGATAAAAGTATTTATCTTTTTCCAAAAATATTATATGTTATAGTGTGTATATATATATATATATATATATATATATTTACACTTGCTTGCATGTCAGCCGTAGCTTGTGTGAAATTAATCTGTAACCCCTGCTCTCAGCCGTTGGCATAGTGAGAGTACTTGGCAAGGCTCTGTTCTCTAATGCTGTTCAGCTGTTATAGATCAGGGTAAGGTGGCACTGGAGTATTGCGGATATTTTAGGAAAGTCTGCTTGGATCAGTCTATTTCAGTATATCCCTTCATATCTCACACACTCGCAGTATTTCGCCCTCTCGCTTCTTTGCTTCTCTTCTGTTTCTCTTTGACAATAGTTCTGTTGAGGGGCGTCTGTGTGTGTGGGTGTGTGTAAATACTTGGACTGACAAGGACAAATTCCCATTTGATCGCACAATAGAAAGCGGTGACGGAAGTTGTCGTCGGCGATTGACGGTGGCACTCTGTTGTTCTTTCTCTTTCTGTTTCTGTCTTTCTTTAAGAGGTGTCAGCGTTGACGCAACAAATAAAACTTGCACAGTACTGACATATCAAGTGACCCTGTTTGCACGTGGTTCATTCTTCAAAGTAACATTAAGTAAAGTTGCATTTATTTACCTTAGATCTAGGTGTCTTTAATATACCATGTAAATTTTGTTTTTGGAAATTACAGCTGAAACATACATTACAAGAATGTGGACATGCCTTAACGGGTTGGACTAGGCCTCTTAATTCCAGTGGTGACAAATCTTAAAGGGATAGTTCACCCAAAAATGTAATTTCTGTCATCGTTTGCTCACCCTTATGTCTTTCTAAAGTTGTATAACTTTATTTCTTCTAAACTTGACCTTATCACCAGTACCTGACCTCATTGATGCTCATAGTAGTTTCCGTCCAACATATCGTAACGCCTTCCCAAAAGAGTGGAAGCCGTTAGGGAGGACCAGCATTAATGCCTGGTTTTGTGATTAAGAAGGACATACGGGTGTGGTGTTCTACATGCTTTATCCATATGCCACATTTAATCCATAGCATGCTTGCTGTTTCTTTGAATAATTTCTGCGTAAGTGACTTAAGAGCATGATGTCAGGCAACATGGTGGATGTCAACAGTGGCGATGGTATTGCTTGGAGCAAACTGCATTATTGTGCTAAAATAATATTAATCAGTATTAAGAAAAACATCTTTAGTTCATCGCTGGGATTCTCTGAACTCTTTCAACACTGTGCAGTATGTTTGACTCTATATAAACACTACAGACAGAGCCTCCCTAGTCTTCATTTTTTTCTCTAATCCTTCCTTTTACCAGCTCTCTTTTTTTTCTTTCTTTTTTTCACCTCCCTCTTGCTGAAGTTACTAAAGGTTATGCGTAGGGCTGACAGCACTGTGGTTTCTCACATGCTGCTGTCTAATGCTGTTAGATCCTGTTTGTAAACGAACATCTAGTCTTCTTTGCTAACATGTTTTTATGTGCAGTTGTTGCACTTTAAAAATGCTTTTTGTAACTCATTAAATTAGTTTAAATGTTACCACATTTTAAGGTTACATAATAAGCCTTTCCTATTAAGAGGCCTCCCTGAAGTAAAACTGTCAATTGTCTTTTATGTTTTGATTGAGACAGCTGGTTTCAAACATCCCAAGACAGCTTGTTTTCTAGGAAATGTATTTTGAAAGTTGTGATAGCTGTTCAAATGTATTGGGGTGGATGTTTGTGACTTTATCTTTTTCTACTTATCTCGTCTGTCTCGGATAAAAACTTTGGAACAGAAATTGTTGTTGTCTCTGGTAATTTCCCTGACTGTTAAGCTGGCTAGTGTGACTCTTAATCAGTTTTTTCATACAGATTCTTTTTTTTGTGTGTGTGACAAGAGAGATTCCTATACACCACTGTTCAGTTTGGGTATTTTTGTTTTAAATCCCAGAGCTTTCTGACCCTGCATAGACAGGAACGCAACTGACACGTTCAAGGCCCAGAAAGGCAGTAAGGACATTGTTAAAATAGTTCTTTTGACATCAGTGGTTCAACCTTAATTTTATGATGCTATGAAAATACTTTATTCAACAATTTCTTGTCTTCTGCTTCAGTTTTCGATGTGTATTCCTGACAGTGCCACGACACTTGTTTTCTTTGCGCACAAAAAGTATTCTTGTAGCTGCATAACATTACGTCTGAACCAGCCGTCTGGGCCTTGAATGTGTCAGTTGCATTGTTGTCTATGCAGGGTCAGAAAGCTCTCAGATTTCATCAAAAATATCTTAATTTGTGTTCCAAAAATGAACGAAGGTCTTACGGGTTTGGAAACGCCATGAGGGTGAATAATTAATGACAGAATTTTCATTTTTGGGTGAATTATCCCTAGTTGAAGTTTCAAAAGTTACAGTAAACACTTTTATGTTTGTTTATTATTTAAAATATTTATAATTTCCTCAGAATTAAGCAGCATTAAGCAGTTTTTTAACACTGATAATAACATGAAATGTTTCTCGAGTAATGGCTTCTGAAAGTTCAGCTTTGCCATCAAAGGAATAAATTGCATTTTGAAATACATTAAAATAAAATAAAAAATTGGAATAATATTTCACAATATTACCTTTTTTCCTACAAAGAAATGCACCCTAGGGATATCTTAGACCAAACAATCTTATACGAACGTGTTCATTCAGTGAAGTTCATACCCTTTAAAAAACTGACTTTGTTAGACTTTTTTACCAATTTACAAAAAGAACCAAGCCATTTGTTCACAAATTGGACTACATTTGCCACACTGCATGTATGTTTTTGCAGCATTTTTGCATGATGAAAGGGTTAGTTCACCCAAAAATGAAAATTAGCCCATCATTTACTCACCCTCAAAGTATCCTATATGTATATGACGTCCTTCTTTCAGACAAATACACTTGGAGTTATATTAAAAATTGTTCTGGCTCCTTCAAGCTTTATAATGCAGTGGGTGGGTGTTTCTCTTCATCAGTCCAAAACAAGTCCAATAAAGCGCATCCATCCATAATATCTATCCATCCATCCATCCGTCCATCCATTCATCCGGGGGGTGAATAAAGGCCTCCTGTAGTGAATCGATGCATTTTTGTAAATATAAAAAACGCATCGTAAAATGTAAAAATATAAAAACGCATCGAATAAATGAACAGAATAAGTTTTTTAAATATTTAAAACGTAATAATCACTTTAATCCAGTTTGTGCTCACTGTTGTACATGGAAGCAGCTCCGGACAAATGACACAGGGCATCAGCGGTGCGCATGTGTATACGCCGGTAAGAAGTGACAAACGCGGGCGCACAATGGAGAGACCAAAACAAAACAACGGTCATGAATTAGAAGTACAAAATGAGGATTTGTAAAGAAAAATGTCGGAGGATTTAGATATAAGCCAAAAGGAGACTGGTTTTCCTTTGCTAAAGTCAGGAAACTTTGCTTTCTTTCCTTCTGACGTCCTACATCATCCAATCGGAGTGGCTTCCATGTACAACAGTGAGCGCAAACTAGATTAAAGAGATTATTATTGTTATTTTAAATTTGTATATTTTTCGAACAAAAACACATCGATTTGCTACAGGAGGCCTTTATTCACCCGGAGCCGTGTGAGGCAGGTCTTATGGCTGGATGCTCTTTATTGGACTTGTTTTGGACTGATGAAGAGAAACACCTGCCCATCACATTATAATGCTTGAAGGAGCCAGAATAATTTTTAATATAACTCAGATTGCATTCGTCTGAAAGAATGAAGTCATATACACCTAGGATCCCTTGAGGGTGAGTAATTAATTTTTAATTTTCATTTTTGGGTGAACTAACCCTTGAATGAAGAAACATGTTGTCTTGACAGCATTCAGCTGCTGTTTTTGAATCGTTTTAACACTCACTTAGGATTTAAAGTATTCAGTATTACTTTTAAATTCATTTTGATAAACAGGAGGTCTGGCTGAACAGTTACTTCACAAACTCTTGTGCAATGTTCAGTGGAACAGTCTCTGCTGATCTCTGCTGATTGTTACATTGTGACATTACCAGGGGTCATCAAATGTAAGATGTCACAAACATCACTGGGGCTTTTTAAACGAGTTCGTCCTCAGTGCTATGGAATATTAGCTGTCATATGATCGCGATGTGATAGGATGTTTTGAAACTGATTAATGTTCCTTCATTTCCTGTGGAGTTTGTTTTCAGTCAGCATTTTTCTTCAGTCTAGTTTCAGACTGTAATAGTGTACGGTATTGTCTGTTCTTATTTTACTTCACTTTTTTGTCATTATAAAGCAGTCATCAGCGTAAGTTATTTTAAATGTGAGTGATGTATGTGACAAAATGTGCTTGTTTTGAACAGAGTAATACAGAGGTCACTACAGGACAAACAGGAGTTCATTGACCTAATGCCTAGTTCACTGAATGATGTTTCTTCACTTGATACTTTAGTATTATTCTTTAGTATTCACTTCACTCTTGTCACCCACAAACAGCAGCAGTTATTGTCCTAAGTCTTTTTTGCAACAGAACACACACTCAAACACACAAGTCCTCCAAAAAAAACCTTATATTTCATCAGTAACAATGTAAGACAGCACTCAATACTGCCATAAAAAAATTCCAACATATCCCAGGCCTCCAGAGGCCAGCTTATTTTCACCTCTGTCAGCGATTGTGAGGACATGGGCATAAACATAATGCATTATTATAGCAGTTCTGATAAGAAAAACATGAGCTTGTGTGTCTGTGTGTAGCATAATTAACGCTTATTCATTTAAAGAATAGTGAATGAGGTGTACAGGTAGTAAAGATAATGTTGTCAGCTATATAATTTATTTTAAGCGTTTAGGTTAATTATTCACATATAAAGGTTTATTAGTGTGTGCTGATAAACTAGTTTATGATATGGTTGATGAAGTAATGTTGGTAACTGAAGTGTGAGGTTCATGTGTAGTCCTGGGCTTTGGAGGATTATGGACACATGGCGGTTATTAGGGTTGATTTAATGTCCTGCGGCTCTCCACGGCAGACTGGGATGGAGTGGGACAGTGTCCCATTTCTCAATCACTTCTCCCCCCCTCTACCTTTTTGTGTCTGTTGCCCTCCCTACAACCCCCGACTTCTTGACAGGTGGTTGAAAATATTTGTCAGTGATGAGAAGAGGGTTTAGTGTCATTATTGATCAGCTGTCAACTTCATTTAGGACCGAAATAAATGATTCAAGAGATTTTGTGTAAAATAGGGGGGTTGGAACCTGTTGTCATAACCACCGTTGGGATTTTCACAAAGTGGGTGTGTGTTTGGCTGTGTGGTTCCAGCCAATAACATGCTGCTAGATCTAAAAGGCTAAATCTAAAAAGTTACTTTTGGGGATGTCCTGTTATTTAATAACCAGTGAAGTCTAGTTTATAGCTTTTTTTTTTTAAATCAGTGTTGTTTTATTCTGAAAATGCTAAATGTTTCTTTTAGCAATAAGGCTTGCATTGTTTGTATTTAAAATTAATGAATAATTAATGTTTTTCTCTATTTCATGTTTTGCATTTGTTGGCTCAGTGGAATGATATTAAAGGGATAGTTCACGCAAAAATTAAAATTCTGTCATTAATTACTCACTCTCATGCCGTTCCAAAGCCATAAGAGCTTCATTCTTCTTCGGAACACAAATTAAGATATTTTTGATGAATTCCGAGAGCTTTCTGACCCTGCATAGACAACAACGCAACTGACACGTACAAGGCCCAGAAAGGTAGTAAGGACATCATGTGACATACAGTGGTACAACTTTAATTTTGTGAAGCTACAAGTGTACTTTTTGTGCGCAAAGGAAAGATGTCACATGGACTATTTACTACGTTTTTGGGCCTTGCATGTGGTAGTTGTATTGCTGTCTATTAGAGCTGCAACAATTCCTCGATTCTGTTTGAGTATACCGGAAGTGGCGCATTACACATTTTAAACCCATTTAAAAGTCATAATAAAGCATAATGCTATTTAGATTTCACAAACGCTACGATTTAATTAAACAAGTATATAACTAAGTATATAATTACCCGATTAATCGTCAGAATAATCAAAAGATTACTTAATGACCAAAGTAATCGTTAGTGACTGTCTATGCAGGGTCAGAAAGCTTTCAGATTTCATCAAAAATATGGAAGGAATTACAGGTTTGTAGCAACATGAGGGTGAGTAATTAATGACAGAATTTTTATTTTTGGGTGAACTAACCCTTTAATGATGACAGAAAAGTTTAAATACTGAAAATGACTGTATGCAATCCAAAAATAATCGTTCATGATCTTTCCCTCTCTATATAATGTCCTTTCAGTCAACATGTACTACAAGTTAGTGTGTGAGAGGCTTAATGAATTAGAGCCCTGCTGGAGACTCCACACCTCGGCTGACCAGTAATTAACAATTAAAAGATTTTAACTATCCCTCTCCAAATCCTGTTGTGTTCCAGCTCATGAATCTGTGACTAATGGCAGACTAATGTCAGGCTACTGGCCTGTTGTTCATTGAAACTATACACTGCTTTCTCTGTGTATCTGTGAGGATATTGCTTACAGTTTGTTGCATCAAACATGCTTTGACAGTTTATGTATGTGATTGTGCCCGCATTGACCTGTGATTTCATGTGGTCTCCACCGAACTTGATAGCAGTCTACCAAAGGCTGCACTTTGCTCCCAGACAGCTGTACAAAGGTCATGGGCACTGCCGAGAGTCATTGTGAAATCCTGATGAATGTCTGGCACATGGACCGTCTCAGAAGAATATGATCTGATTTATAAGCTAAAGGGTGATGTATCTAAAAGAAGGGTTTTTTTTAGACCTTACGAAATGTGACTGCGGAGATAGTAACCTATAGTAACTTTGCCGCCTATAGGGGGTCAATTATATCTGTTGTACTTGTATATTTTAAAGTCAACATAAAACTTTGGAGTTTTCAAGCTTTGGAGAAGCATATATATGTTGGTTATGACATTTTTTTTTTCACTGTCGAAATTCAGCTCTGTATAAAGATGCAGTACCGAAGCTATGAAAATTCAGTGTGACTGCCCTGTTTTCAGCCTTAAGCATTTAACTTGTGGGGTCTGTTTTTAAATTTAGTGGATCAGGTGGGTCATTCGAGGATAGGCCGACGTGCAGACCACTATATGACCATGTTTCCGCCCTACCGAAGGCATCTTGGCCATCTGCCACCGAAATTCCCCCTTCTACCCAGAGTCTGGGACACACGCACACATGCAGCCAGCTTGGAAGAATACATCCATTCCAGACTGTTTGTTTATAACATACAGTTTTTAAGTACTGAAATGTATGATTTCACCTGGTTTATAAACAATAAATCCTGGATCTGTTTGATTTTAAGTAAAATTAACAACTTAATTATATTACAAAAGAAGCTCATTTCAGACACTTATAGAGTGTGTCTCCCTACATTCTAAGAAAAAAAGGTACAAAACTGTAACTGGGGCGGTAATGATTAAATGGTATTAATGTGTACACTTTAGATACTAATATGCACTTTTAAAGTAGTAAGGTAATTATATGTACAATTTGGGGTTAAACAGGGTACAAAGATGTACCTTTTAGCTTTTGTACCTTAGGATACTGTCCCGGTGACAGCTTTTCATCTAACAATTTTATGCTATAAGATTTACCATCATTCTCAGCATGAGAATGATAAAACGTGGATGACTTAAATTACAGATAACAATTTAAAAAATAATTTTTTGTCCTTGTTGTATATTATGGTGCATTTAACTAAAAAAAATCTATATTAATGCATTATTTTGGGTGCTAAACTCTGTAATTGATTATTGTCCGTTGACAACATGGTAGTTTTATGTCTTGTAGCACTCTGTTGTCTCTTGTTTCTCAGTTACTAAATGATTTCAGCTCAAATCAACATTATATCCCTATTTATTTATTTATCTGATAATCAGCCATATAATAGCAGGATACTATGAACTCATTATCTAAAAATGAACCACTTCAAGGTGACATAAATCCCCTCTGAGTTTGTTTTGCAATACAATACATTAGCAGTAAATTGAAACAACCTGCCAGAGATAAACAGTTACAGTCACCTTGTCAGAATATATGACCAAATCATTGATAAGGCTCATTGTATTGCACATCTCGATAAAGCAACAGCTTGAAGCTGTAGTCAGGTTAATTTAATCTTAGATGAATTTGATTTGATCTTCATCTTGATGAATGATGAAGTGAGGTAACGGATTGCAACACTATCAGTATTGGCAAAAAGGTGCAACCTTTGCCCTGTGTGTGTCCTTGTACTACGTTAGATAGATTATATGTGTTTGTGCCGGTACAAACTACCATTACCAAGCACTCATATGTAGCACTCCATCAGCTGCTGACTAAATGTTAAAGTAGCAGGGCTTAATGGATTCTCTCAGTGAAGTGTCCTCTTACATTTACTTAAACAGCATTTTATTTCATTACATATTTTAGGCCTTGATAACAGAGGTAATTGATGTTCTGCAAAGGCACATGTTTGCACAGGTACTTGATGTTCCTGTAGGCATATACTTATCCTGTCCTCTGACGTCAGCACATGCTAAATAAAAACATTGTACGCGTGATGATAAATATACCTGTCACACTGACCTGTCTGATTGTTTGATTTATTTATTACAGGTCAAAGGTTTGGAATAATTATAATTTTCAATCTTTTTTAATAAAGAAGTCTCTTATGCTCACCAAGGTATGGAAGCCCATTTCTGCCACTGAATAAAACATTTTTTAAAAAGGTAATTGCGACTTTTCATCTCAGAATTCTGACTTTTTTTCTTGCAAATGCGAGTTTACATCTCAGAATTTGGACTTTTTTCCGAGGATTTTTTTCAGAATTGCGAGTTCATAGAAATGAAATCAGAATTGCATGATATAAACTTGCAATTCTGACTTTTCCCCCAGAACTGTGAGATATCATTTTGCAATTGCGACTTAGTCCATTTTTGAGGGAAAAAAGTGTTCTCAGAATTGCAAGTTTATATCTCACAATTCTGACTTAATAACTAAATAACTCGTAATTCTAAGAAAAAGAAGTTATTTGCTAAATGTAAACTCGCAATTCTAAAATTTTTTTTAGAATTTTGAGTTTATATCTTGCAAGTTTTTCTCTTGCAATTGTGAGTTTATATCAAACAATACTGACTTTATAACTTGCAACAGAAAAAAGTCAATTGCGAGATGTAAACTCGCAATTCTGAGAAAAAAAGTCAGAATTTTGAGTCTATATCTCGCAAGTCTGGCAGTTTTTTTTTAGAATTGTGACTTGATTTCTCAGAATTGCAAGTTTACAAATCGTTTTTTTCTTGCAATTGTGTTTATATCATGCAATACTGATTTTATAACTCACAACTGAGAAAAAAAAGTCAATTGTGAGATAAACTCGCAATTCTAAAAAAAAGTCAGAATTTTGAATTTGTATCTTGCGATTCTGACTAAATTTTTTTATAGAATTACAACTTAATTTCTCAGAATTGCAAGTTTACATCTCGCAGTTCTGAGCTTTTTTCTTGCATTTGCTAGCTTATATCATGCAATACTGACTTTATAACTCGCAACTGATTAAAAAAAAGTCAATTGCAATATATGAACTCGCATATCTGATTTTAAAAAAAAAATCTGAATTTAGAATTTTTATCTCGCGATTCTGACTTAATTTTTTTTTTTAGAATTTTGACGTAATTTCTCAGAATTTCAAGTTTACATCTCACAATTCTAAGTTTTTTTCTTGCAATTGCGAGTTACATCATGCAACACTGACTTTATAACTCTTATAACACTGAGAAGAAAAGTCAGTTGTGAGATATAAACGCGCAATTCTGAGAAAAAAGTCAGAATTTTGAATTTGTATCTCGTGATTCTGACTTAATTTTTTTTTTATAGAATTACGACTTAATTTCGCTGACATCCGATTTTCCGCAATTCTGATTTTTCTTGCATTTGCGAGTTCATGTCGCGCAATACTGACTTTATAACTTGCATTTGAGAATAAAAGTCAAAATTGTTTGTAATGCAATTCTGAGAAAAAAAATCACAATTGCAAAATGTAAACTTGCAATTGTGTCAGAATTGAAAAAAGTCATAATTGTGAGAAATAGTAACAAATACTTTATAAATATTTGTTATTTTTATTCAATGGCAGAAACAGGCCTCCATACTAAGATATGCATATAAAAAAAACAGTAAAAACAGAAATATTTCAAAATGGAATTTATTCATGTAATGCAAAGCTGAATTTTCATCAGCCATTACTCCAGAATTCAGTGTCACATAATTAAATTGTTATAATATTTCACAATATTATTGTTTTTACTGTATTTTTGATCAAATAAATGCGGACTTGATAAGCATAAAAGACTTAATTCAAGAAATGTCTAATTATTCCAGTTTTTTGATCGGAAGTATGTCTATGATCACTGATGTCATCAGCGATCATTTTAGTACTACATTTTAATTGCTCTTGTCATGGCTAATATTAATCTCTCCTTTTGTCTCTTCATAGACACTAGTGCTCTTAATTCACCCCCCTCTCAGCCACCACCCCTGAGCTCCATGGTGGGTCATCCGTCCGTCATCAGTTCGTCCCGCCCACTGCAGTCGCCCGTGAACACCCTGGGCTCATCCATGAATGGCCTGGCCTCACCCTACTCAGTCATCGGCCCATCTCTAGGCTCACCGTCCATTTCCTTGCCCTCTACGCCCAGTATGGGCTTTAACACTCTCAGCAGCCCGCAGGTAAGAAGCTTCCCATAATTCTGTGCTCTCTCTGGGACTGACACCAACCAAAAGCATTAAGATCTCTCCTGCAAACTGAAATGTCACTTTGTCTCATAAATTAAAATCAGCCTCTTGGCAGTACCCTTTTAAGGGGTACTAATATGTACACTTTAGGTACTAATATGTACGTTGTACCTTTATCTTCTGAGAGTGTATGGATGCCCTGGTGTTTAAAGAGGTCAACTTATGTGTGTCTGTATGTGTGTCTCATTTCTCCCTGGAGGCCAGAGAAAGCCATTGACTCAGATAATTGTTTCAGGCTTTTAGTCCAATGAAAGGACATCAATTATTGTGAACTTACAGTATGTACGTATATAGGGCAAGTAAGTGTGTGTATACCTATACACTGAGATGTACGGAGTCTAAATGTACTTCAAATTAAAAGAAAATGTGTTGAAAGTCTGGTAGCATGCCTGGTGTTTCTTCTTCTGAAATCCTTTAGATGGGTGTTTCTTCAACTATGGCCTCTTTTTTTGTCCTGGGTGTATTTTAATCTTATAAAAATAAAGGCAAAAAGCCCTCAAAATAAAATAAAATAACACATTAAAAATGTATAAGACTGTTCAAAACACTTGGTGATCAAAGAGGGATATTATCATATTGAAAATGTAAAAATGGGTTAGTAAATATCAGGTTAATATCAGATTGTTTTGTTGTGTTATTTCCAACCAATCTATAATTTTGTCAAGTTATGAAAAGACTGAGAAAAGAGATTCATCAACTGTAAACTTAGACAAAGGAGTTCAGTGATTAAAATATCATTTCCATCACTATAATTTCAAAGAATGTTATCAAACCAGTGTTATTTTAGTATCATTTATGTACTTGTTGCATTACTCATTTGTTAGTCACTTTGGATAAAAGCATCTGCTAAATTAGTAGATATAAATTTTTACTGTTATAGTATGTAATAACATTTTGAATGAATCTACACTACCAGTCAAAAGTTTTTAAGATTTTAATGTTTTTTAAAGAAGTACCTTCTGCTTACCAAGCCTGCATTTATTTGATCCAAAGTACAGAAAAAACAGTACAGTTCTGAAAAAAAAAAAAAAAAAAAATATA